>JAANDH010000399.1:116193-141456 GCA_011799765.1 Nymphaea thermarum
TTGTTCACGAAAGGCAAAACTCTGGAAGTGGAAGCCTATAGTGATGCTGACTATGCTGGCTCAGTAGAGGACAGAAAATCTACCACAGGATTTTGTGTATTTGTGGGAGGCAATCTCATATCGTGGAGAAGCAAAAAACAAGGTGTGGTGTCAAGATCTAGTGCAGAATCCGAATACAGAGCTATGACTCAAACAGCAGCAGAAATGACTTGGGCTAGATCCATGCTATCCAGCCTAAGTGTGTCAATTCCTCTTCCCATGAAGATGTATTGTGACAATCAAGCAGCCACGCATATTGCAAATAATCCAGTCTTCCATGAAAGAACTAAACATATTGAAGTGGACTGCCATTACATTCGGGACCTCGTTCAAGCAAGAACCATTGCTACTGTTCATGTTCCTTCAGAAGATCAAGCTGCAGATATCTTCACCAAAGCTCTTCCTATCGGTGATTTCTCTAGATGTTGTGACAAGCTGAGCATGTTTAATATGTATGCTCCAGCTTGAGGGGGAGTGTTAAATAAGAAAAGTTTTATGTTTTAGGAGGTTCTTTGTAATATTAAAGAGTTATAAGATCTTTTTAATATTTTCCTTATTTCTCATTGATTTATTTTGTAAATTCCCTTTCTACCCTAATCTCTTATATAAGGGAGATTAGGGTTATCGTAATAGATTGATTTCTTTGGTTTTGATCTCACAATAGCCTCTCTCTCTCTCTCGCCCTTTTCACAACTTTCTTCACCGCTGCTGCAACAGAATGCATTCTCTTTGACCAACGTGGCATTAGTTAGTTTAGAATTTTTACTAAAAACATGGTGCATCTAACTAATTTTGGTAAAGGATGCCGAATAATAATGAAAATAAAGAAAAGTAACTGGGGCTGAAGTGAAAATTTTTTATAAAAGGGGTTCGACGTTTTTCTTCTTCTGTTTTTCATCGTCATCTTCACTCCATGGTTCTTTCTTCACATTCCGGCGTTCGACGACCTGCGGCTGGAGACCGATGAACTGTGGCTGGAGACTGGCGATTGATAGTTCGGGACTGGCGACGGAAGAAATGGCTGTCAACAACCACCGGCGACTGACAAAATGGTAGCGAGATGAGGGGTTTTTTATCTATTTCCTTTTGTTTTAGGTTTTATTTTTCTTTATCACCGGAAAAACCAACGGCTGGTGGTCGCAATAATCGCCGGTGATTTCTAGTTATCTCTCTCTTTGTCTCTCTGTGTGTGTCTCTCTCTCTCTTACTCACTTTCTCTCTTTCTCTAACCCTTGGCATTGAAACCCTTTGTCAAGAGTATGGGTCACTAAAAACCCAAGAAGAGGGTGTTGAGGCTGTCGTCTCCAGCTTCATAATGATTGTCTTCCTTTTACAAATGGTCGGAAGCCGCGGAGAGCTGTCGTTCCTGCCGTCGTAGAAGAGCTGCTGCCGATGGGAGAAGAGGAGGCTGAGGCACTGCTGTGAAGAGTCAGAGACAGAGAGGCCCAACGGTCATTTTTTTATTTCCGAAAAAAAAATTCCGCCCCTTTGGGAGGAAAGAAATTTCCAGAAACGATGGCAACAGTTGCATTTTTCTTCCTAGTTCGATGGGGAGGAAAAATTTTTTAAAATTTGAATTTTTTTTCTTGGTGAACAGTGGATTTCCTGCCCGTCAAACAGGCCCTAAATCTGCATAAGTTAAAATGTTTAAGCCTTTAACATTTAGATTAGCAGCAATAACGTAGATGCCTGTAACACACACATAAAACAGAAGTTTAAAATAACTTGCAGAAAAAAGCAACAGCTAGGACCTTTTGTACTGAGCAAACGAACATCTCCTGCCATTTCATAAATCAGATGTATCTAAAGAAATTCATTGTTGGTGGTAATGAAAACTAATTAGAGGAAATATGGAAATGATAAAAATTAAATAAAACACTACTTGAAAAAATTTCACCAGGTATTTACAGGCAAATTGCCTCCATAAACCCACTTGTAGTTTCAGCAATCCTACTTACACTATCTTCAGCATTAAAGAAAACTAGTCCATAATTCAACATTTTCCAGAATTAATTGACAGGCACAATGGTATGAACTATGGAGAAGATATCAGGATCACCAACTTGCACATATTTGGCCAATCCATGTTGTGCCAAAATTGAGAATGACTTCTGCACTGTGATAAAGGAGTGAAATGTTTTTGGAAAACAGCATCGAAATAGCAGCAAAACAAGATGGTTTTTCAATGTTACTAGCTTGCCAGTTTCTTGATTGAAATGCTGAAGAGAAGGCAGAATCCTGTCCAGGCTGCCTGCCGCAATAGCAATGACATTCCATTATACCAATAGGAACTTAACCAAGGCCAAAACAAGCTATTTATTTTTCCCTAAAATCATGTGTCGTTTAATCTATTTTATTCTTTTTTTTATCCTTTCCCATTTTCGCTGTGCAGCAAATGCTTCCAGTCCTGAAAAATAGTTGCAAAGAGACACAAATGGAACTTTAATCCATACAGTGCTACTCTCCACACCAGTGGGAAACAAAGTGTAGCGCGTAGGAGGAATCTTATACATAATATGATAACATTATCTTCTCTGTAATTTATACTTCTCTAACTAGCCTAAAACCAAAAGTAGACCCCAGGAGGAAAATTTCAAATTAGTAAAGACTAAGCACTAGTGCTATAATGTTTTTGGTACAAATTTTACTCCGTAAAGTGGCCGAAAGAATAGGTGAACCAGCACCTTTCAGGCACATATTTATTCAAACCAATCCTACAGTGAGGATCCAAATACTCAAATACTAGAAGGACAGGTCCCAAATACTAGAATTGCGTAAGTTTTTGTCTGTAAAAGCAGCAAAACGTGCTTTATCAAAAATAAGGACAAGGATCTCAAAAAGGCTAGAGTTGAGGAGAACAATAATACATGTAAACTCAATGTTGACAAGTTCACAGGGATCAATGAACTCACTGTGAAAGCTACAATGGCAGATGCAAGAGCAAGAAATCCATACTTGGCCATGCCTTCAGACAGTCCAACGAACATATTAGCAACTCCAAACATAATCCTCCATAAAAGAAGGCACAAGCCTACGCCAACAGCTCCCACTAGCACCAAGTAATTCCTCTTCCAGAATGCTTCAATGTGGAGAGCCGTAGCTTCTCTGTAGCCGGAGAACGTCGATCTAACAGCTTCCAGAGGCCTGGCCAGCAATTTTGAAAATTCCCTACTAAAAACTTTGCCAGGTTCTGAGCTCCTCATAAATGAGAAGAACTTCCTTTGCGCTTCTGAAGAGAATTGTTGCAATCTGATCGATGGGACAACTTTTTTGGTAGAACCAGAAGAACCGATTAGAGAGAATCCTCTTTGCGTAGGCTCGTGGGAATAAAATCTGAAAAACTCTCTCGGGGAAAGCTTCTCCGATAAGGGTGAAAAAGTTAGAGATTTCTTTGACGGCTTTGAAGCAATTTCAGAGCCCAAAGAATGAAAATAAGAAAAGCCAAGTGAGGGATTGTTGCCACCGTGGTTTCTGAAAGGGATTCTACAAAAAGGTGCATGTAAATCAGGCTTTGATGAGAACCGGTGGGGAAATACTCCATTTGCCCAAGTGGATTTTGCGATCTGGTCATGGAAGTACAATCTTGAGAAGCCATGGAGGACCGTTCTGGAAGACTTTGATGAGTTGAGTAATGCCATTTCATGCAAAAGAAACTTTCACTATAAACCTGGAACCACTACCCCTTGTAATAATCTATGCGTCGGCGATGCAAGGATTGATAACCGGACGAGAAGTGGCATTCTCTCGAAGTAGACAAAGAAGAGATCCCTTTCGTGCTCTTGATTTTTGTTCCCCTTACGCGTTGAAATTGAAGCGGCTGGTGGACAACACTGGGGGGAACCTGAAGTTCTTCTTCAGGCAAAACTCGCGATAAAAACGAAATTTTCTGCTATTCACGGTAAACCAATGAAAATATCGGCCATATCTTGGATAGTTCGTTTCATCTCGTTGTCGAAAAAATATCGCAGCTAAAAAATCGCGACAAGTTAATCCAGTGCAGTGTAGAGGGATTAATGGACTCTCTCACCATCTTTGATCTTGACAATGTAGGAGTGTTAACGAGCCCAGTTGGACCAAGTTTAGCTTGCTTCAAAAAGGCCCACCTCGAGTTTGGAGCCTAGACTTACTCTTACACAAGAAAACCTGCCATACCATAAGAGTTGTTTGTATTAATATTGTGAAAGATGTGATACATATAAGTTTTAAATGAGGTACTTGAGTCTAAACAAGTCGTGCTCGCCTAGCTAGAGGACGACTAATTTAGAAACATAAGTTTTGCTTCTGCAATTCAAGTTTTGCTTTTGTAATTCAAGTTTACTTGATTGTGGTCACTCCACATAAAAGGAACTAAACCCCATGGGTTGAATACCCAACTCTTATTTTATCAATCATAGGCTTTATTAAGAATCTTTTGCACGGTTGACTTACAAAACATGTCAAGCTATAATTATGAATTTAAGATCAAGTGGAGTCTAATACCCTCTTAAGCAAATCAATTAAAAAATGGCTTGTATGAGTATCCCAATGCGTATAGAACTGCAACATATATAGGTTTGTTTATAGCAATTGAACCTTGCTTGATGTTGATCAAGTAGTGTATGACGAATAAGGGTGGGTAACGGGCTCGGTACCCGATGGATAGTTGGGTATCCAGCCCATAATGAGCGGGGTTTGTGATGTTTTTTTTGTTTTTTGTTTTTACTCTTGAGCCATTGCAATTAAAAATATTTACCGAGCCGGGCTAGCTTGAGTCGGATATTGGTGGCCCGACTATGCCCGATATATAATATATATATATATATATATATTATTTAAAACCTTTTGGTTCATGTGTCGCCAATGGCACCCTAAGAAGCTTTCAACATGTCACTACGAGTTTTTGAGATATTAAAATATAAAATATTAAGAATTTCAAATATGAGCGGACATTGAACCGGGTACCCGATTGACATAAAGTTGATGGTCAAGTCTAGCCTGATAGCTAAGTGGGTTGAGCTTGGGCCACCAACAAAGGCTTAAGGCCAGCCCGAAACCAACTTTGTTGAGCCTTGGGCGAGCCGGTCCGGCTTGATGCCTATACTTAATGACGAACAATATACTTTCCCTTGAAATGGGGTAAACTCGTTGCTGTTGACCAAACAAGGTGAACATTATTGGGATAAATATTCAATCCATATCCATAAATTTCTCCTTCTCACTTCACTTTGCCATAAGGGGTTTAATATAGCTGGTGGACCTGAGGTGTAAATAGATGACATGTCTTTAATTTGATTTCCGCTATTATTCACAAGACACTTGAGTTATATACTCTTGTTAAAAGGTGTACCACATAGGTTTCAAAGTAGTCTTAGGCCTTAGGGCAAAAGAAAAGAAGGTAGACAATGGTATTTCATCCTAATATTGATAAGTTATAAAGTAAATTGTCATATTTTAAAAAGCATTATTAGGACAAAAAAATTATATATTTTAGAAAGTAAAGTTAGGACAAATAATAATATGTTTTGATGTTCTAAAAGGCATTGCTAATGCATAAACTATAGATATTTAATGCTTTAAAAGATATATATATATATATATATATATATATATATATATATATATATATATACCCATTAGAGACCTTTTTTTTCTTGGCCTAATGGAGGAAAGGGGGAGGGATTCCTTCCAGGTCCTTTCTGTCAGGTGGCGCCGGTGAGGGGTTGGACACAGCCGTCGGGTTTTCACATGAAAATGAAAAGATTGGACCCCCAGGCTTTTCGTCAAAAACCTGGTTTTAAATAAAAAATATTTGGTTTTACTTAGTCAACTAAACATGAAAACAAGAATGGGGCTTTTATTGAAACAAAATTGTAAAAATAGTCCTAAAAAGAATTATTAGTAAAAAGTGGGGCTGAAAATGAAAATATATCTAAGAAAGGACCCTGAGGTTTGGGTAGAAATCTGAAGGCGATCCAGCCCGACTTAGCAAAGCCATATCGGACCCGAGTCCGATCCGTTCATTTTCATTTCACCCAAAATTCCTCCCTCCGCAAATTCATATATAAGGGGGTGCGCCGCTTTAGGGTTTCGCTCCTCTTTCTCCTCTCTACCTCTCTCGATCGACATCTCGCGACGCCGTGATGGGGAGAAGTAAGTGAATTCGACTTCTTAATTTTTATTTAAATCTTCTCACTTTTTCTGTGTTTGGTTTTCCACGAGTGTCTCAGTTTGATGGATCTCGATTTCTCCGTCTAAGACCGTGATCTTGTTGCTCGATCTTTTCTTCTGGTTTTTTTGTTATGAGATTGACGCCTGATTTTATATTTGTTACATTGAATTGGTTCGTCTGAGTTGTGGATTTCTTCCGTTGATTATGTTCGGATCCTGCGCTTCTTGGTGCATACAAGGGTTTTTCCTCCATTGATTATTGTTAGATGCGGAGCCTCTTGTACGTGCAAGGGTTCTGAATTCATGGTTTTGACAGATCCGGTTTCAGTTAGGAGATTGTCTCTTAAGTTGTTAGAGACTATGTTGGGGAATGTGGCTTTCTCTATCCTTCCATGGTTGATTTTTCTTTCCTGTTTTCTTTCTCTTAATGAAATTTCATTTTTAAACAGAAATGAAATTATTTGGTACCATTTTATGATCATTAAAAATTATTACTATCATTTTGTCTGGTTTTTAATGCTTTTCATGTTCTTGAGAAAAACAACTTTGCTCAAAAATTTCGGAGAAAAACCTCACTTTTGAAACCTGAGAATGATAGTTGTGATGATGGGTGACATGATACTACATCGTTATTAGCATGAATTTGTTTGAATCTATGTTCAGTTCCTTGAAGATTTTCTACACATTCAAGTGCCAAAAACGAGATCGGTCTCTGCCTTGTGATGACATCAGAAATATAGAAGGGTGGCAACATTCCATCGTCAAACCTTGTCCCTTGGATAGTGGGTTTCTAGGAGCAGCATGCCCCCTAAGTGAGAGAAAGAGGGAGAAGGGGAGAGAGAGAAGGTGCAAGGCATCCTCCTGCAACACTTCCTTCTTGAGAATAAAAAGGACAGATGGAAGGGATGCAAAATTGCAAATGTCCTCTCCTTCCACTTTTTTTGGCCGATAGGTGTAAGAAGGTTTTGTTTTTTCTTTTTGCATGTATATGTATGTGCGTTTACAGTTTGTCCTTTTCATTGAACTTCATATTTCAAAAAAATGCGTTGTGGATATGCTCTTTATGTCTACAAGGCTCAAAAATCAATAAGAAAGATATCCATATTTTCTAATGAATATAGATATGTGTGTTATATATTCATGAAATTTGAGACCATCATGTTAACTCTTTATAGAATCTAATTTGGTTTTTTGGATGTGAAGATCAATGGTGAGTTTTGCATAAATCACCTGCAAGTATGAGTCTCATTCATTGTCACAAATATTGGGTAATTGAAAAAAGGCGATAAATACACCAAAATGAGTTAGCCGAATAAAACGGCAATAAGATGTGCTTTTTTGTAAATGCTAGAACATAATACACATTTTTTTTGCGTTTTTTCTTTTTTTATTATTTTCCTATTTATTTTAATTTTATATAATTTCAGGATTTTTATTTTTTTTAAATTTGCTGAGATTTTCCCGAGTTATACAATTTTTCCTTATTATACCTGAAAAATTCCTCGCCGTATAATACCTGTAAAGTGTAAACGATATATCTGATAATGTGTATAAGATAGTTCATAATATGATTGAAAATGGCTGCATATTTTGAAAGTTGTCAAAGTAGTTATCATGATATTTTACTTAAAACTTGTCTTATACAAACAATAATCTTTTAAGGATCAAGTGTGATATTTCTGATTGTTGGGTATTGTGATACAATGGCTAAGAATCACATGCTTAAAAAGTTACAAACTTTCACAAGGTGTGAAGAATCAAACTTGAAGCTGTTTCTATTTCTTTTTTCCTCCAGTTTCTGTGGTTTTTTCTCTCTAGGAGATATAATGAGGAACTGTAGGAATCCCTGGAATTCTATGACTTGCAAGACTAGGCAAGCACATCTCTAGAATTAGAAATTGTGTGAAGGATGCACCAGTTTCTGTTGTTGCTGCCGTTCACTTGAAAAAGTTCATTCTGGTTCTTTTATTGGTCAATGTGACTGTATGTCTGGCAGTACTTCTCTTGTTTTTTCCCCATCTTAATTATTTCATACATATCTAGAGCGCACACAGTAGTTCTGAATTTCACTTTCTTCATGCAGGACCTGCAAGATGCTACCGTCAAATAAAAAACAAGCCATATCCCAAATCACGTTATTGCCGTGGTGTCCCTGACCCAAAAATCAGGATCTATGATGTAGGAATGAAGAAGAAGGGAGTTGATGAGTTCCCATTTTGTGTTCATTTGGTGAGCTGGGAGAAGGAAAATGTGTCTAGTGAAGCTCTTGAAGCTGCTCGCATTGCTTGCAACAAATACATGGCAAAATTTGCTGGAAAGGATGCGTTCCATCTTCGTGTGCGGGTGCATCCTTTCCATGTCTTGCGAATCAACAAAATGCTTTCATGTGCTGGGGCTGATAGGTTTGTTTCTTTTTTTGGTCTCTTTTTTTTTTTTTGCTGAGACCTGATTGCAAGTTAACACCTTCTAGTTAATTGAATGCCAGGGTATTTTTTCCATGAACAGATCTGTATAGCCGACCCTCGATATATATTATGTTCATATGGTTTGACAGCTGCTGATGATGATAGTTGAAGACCTTGTTTAGAATTTGAATTAATTCTTTACTACAGTAGCTAAATATGTCCACTTCTGTGTCTGCATGACCATGCAATTCTGTTGGAAACCTGCATTGGTTATGATCAACACTTCATGTTTCAGTTCTGTTATTTTTGTTGCATATGTGCTTTCTTTAAGGTTTATTTATCTGCATTTGTGTTCATTTCCATGGTTCACTTAGTTTAAATGTTTACCGAGCAAAATACTTACCTGAAATGGTGCTTATGTTTCTGCTCCTTAATTTCTGGTTAACCTTTGTTGCATTAGATAAGAATTTTGAATGTAAATAATTGTGCATTACATACAAATAGAACTAAGGGTATCCTAGTATCCAGATAAGTACATGTATGTCCTTGTTGGTGTCTTATGTCTATGTCCTTGGTAGATAACCTACCTTAGGAGTCTTGGGATGTAGGCTCTCATATCACTAGCACTACCCATTTTTAATGCCAGATTTGCATTAGTTAATTTTTATAAATATTTCACTTTTGTTGTGAAGGAATAAGAACACATGGAGAAACATATTTAGTACTTCTCGTCCATGTTGCATGGACAATGTGTCATTACCTATGTCACAACACACCTGGAAGGAAATAACATAGGCCCACCTAAAAGGAAATGAGACATCTAGTTAGAAGAAAGGATGTCACATCACTCTGAAGCATCTCAGCCCTTACCTTCTCCTTTTTGCAATTTGAATAAAATGGACTTCTTTTCCTATCCAAAAGAAAACACACATTGATTAATGAAGTTTCCCAGAGCAACTAAGTAAGGTTTTTAACTTTTTTGGACATTGATACTAAATGCTTATAGATGGTTTTATGTTACATAGATTCTCATTCAATGCTAAAATGACTTCTTTATTTTTTCATAACAAAATGTTGGAGACTGGTACTATTTTTATTTGTTAGCTTTATATTGATCTTTTTTTTGTTTTTGAGCAAAAAGTATGCAGCTTGTGAAGGCCCTTTTTATTTTCTCATATGATTCTCATTAAATGTTAAAACTACTTTTTTTTTTCATAAGAAAATGTTGGAGACTGTCAGTACTTTTTTTTGTTTGTTAGCATTATTCTGATCTGTTTGTTTTTAAGCAAAAAGTTTGCAGATTATGGTGGTCTTTCTATTTTCTTATATGCTTGTCTGAGTAGCTAGCAAGTGCATTTCCATTTCAGCAGACCAAAAAAAGTGAACTAAAAACCTTTTTATTGGGTTGTAATTATTTGGTCAGACTCCAGACTGGAATGAGGGGTGCATTTGGAAAGCCTCAGGGAACTTGTGCACGTGTTGACATTGGTCAGGTTCTTTTATCTGTCCGTTGCAAGGACAGCAATGCAAATCATGCTCAGGAAGCCCTGCGCCGTGCCAAATTTAAATTCCCTGGTCGTCAAAAGATCATCGTTAGCAGGAAATGGTAACTTATTCTCTTGATTCTCTGTCGTCGCCTTCTCTGAACGTGCAAGTTTTATTTATTTATGATCATGTCTTTGTAGGAATGTCTTTGCAGTGTGTGCTTTTATCTCATAGTGTTTGTTTGTCTTAATGGTTTCTCATGCTTCCATAGCTAAGAGTATTTGTAATGCCAACTACTGGAAAACAACCATTATTAGGTTGATGGAATTGATTCACAATCTTTTCCTAATTTTCTCAGTAAATGGAATCTACCTACCTGGTTGTACTGTAGGAAGAATGGGATCCTGAAAACCTGCTTTCATTTCTCGTTTGTCTTCTGCAGGGGCTTCACTAAATTCAACCGGGCGGATTATCTCAGATGGAAAGAAGAAAACAGAATTGTGCCCGATGGAGTTAATGCTAAGGTAAAGATATGGTCCTATGCTGTATGTTTTCCCTCTTCATGCCCTCCAGTGCATACCATTCCTATATATGTTAAAAGGAGTTGTGGAATTATAAGTGCTAATTTTCTTTTCTACCAGAAGAAGCATAACTTGTTTTATACATTAGACTTTCTGTTGCCTAATGTTGTTACAATAATCAATATTTTCCTATTGTGAATTTTAATTGGCCTGGCCTTTATGTCCTTTCTTTATGGCCGTCTTAGTTGAATCTTGTTATCCTGATAGGGCAAGTGCTTTGCTCTAATAGGTATTGGTTCCTTCTATTTCTTAAAGGGATCATGGGCTGTGCATTACAACCCACAAAGCAAGAGACATTCTAGGTTCTTGGTTTGTGATTTGGTTTATGTTTTTCTTTGCAGCTGCTTGGATGCCATGGTATTTTAGCAAATCGACAACCTGGGAAAGCATTTCTGACTGCGGTTACCGGTTCCTAAGCCTCATTCATTAACTTCCGATATTTTGCTGTTAAAATTTAATACTCTACTATACTTTGACGTTACCGACAATTTTGTAGCCTCTTGTTTTTCTATTCCTGTTGGATATTTATACATACCCGTACACACGGATATGGGCACTTTTGCTACTACTGAAACTGAAATCGTTGAACTTTTATCCTTGGAATTCTGGAACGTGTCATTGGTGACCTATGAGTTTGGCCGGGCTATGGAAACTGAAATGCTATTCAGATTGTTTGTCCAGCTGATTCTTCAAAACTGACGGTAAGAGAACTTGACAACCAGGTTGGCTCTTTCGGATTGTTGTCCATATATATATATATATATGCTGGATGTTATTCGACCGGAGTTTTGCATGTATCTCCACTCGATGATTTGGGGAGCGTTGAATTGTTTGTTGTCTTTGAAAGTCTGTGAAATCAACCATTTTGGTTCTGCAGCAGGACGCGTCTCAGGTGCTGAAATAATCAGTCTCTCGGAGGGGTAATGCACTGCATGTGAAAGCATTGAAATAACACAAATAAAATATTAGCCAAAGAAGTTTTGATACGAGTCTTTTTGGTACGAGAAAAACGAGCTTTTGTGAATGAGATATGAACGTCTCACGCTTATAAAAGAGTGGAGTTTCGGGGCCCTGTTGGAAGTATTAAACGTTTCTGGCAACTGCGTAATCAGCGTAAGATGGTCTTTGTTTCTTGTTGTATAAGGGATGCGTACAATCTGATGTCTTTTCTTCATGTATGAGGAATACAGTGTGCGATCGAGTGCATGATTTTGCAAACAGTAAAATAACAAGTCCTGAAGGATTCATAAAAGAAAAAGCATTTCCTATGGAACATTAAATATTGATATATGCAGGTCTGATAAATAAGTTGTAGATGTCCTTTGGGGCATTTCACCGGAGTTGCCTGACTACATCATATGGAACCAAGATCCACGCTCAACTCTGTTGGCATCAGATAGCTTTGCCGATTTTACCGGTTTGTGAATAGAATTTGTCAAACTGCTGATTGAGTGAATGGGCCAAACTCATCAATTCACCTGTATCAGTTGCTGATCATCGAGAAACACTAAAAGACATTTTAATAAATGAAAAATATTACAAATAAGAAATCTTAAATATTAAAAACTTGACATGGCATGCTGCAATCAGCTGCGAGATCAAATACGTTTGCCACATATTACAGTTGAAGTGGCCGATTTAGATAACACCAGTTAGACAAAATAATGTAATGATGGCTGAAAAATGAGCCGAATAAACTGAATAAGGTGCATGTTCAAGCTCAGTGTTGATTTATTAAAGTAGCTCGAATTCGGCTCATGCTTATTACAATTCATTCTATAACAAGCACGACTTGTCTCATGAACTGCTCAACTTGTATGACAAGCGGGCTAATATTCAAGCTCATTAGTGGGCATGAACTTGATAAATGGAGGTATACATTAGTGGCAGTATGTAAGAACAAGTGTTTGTGTGGCTAGTCCTAGCAAATTGGTTCACACGAGCTCATTAACTTGTTGAACCAAATCGAGATAAGCTTAGTACGAGCTGAACCGATTAAGCCACGCGCTACTTTCAATTCTAAGCCCCAAATACAGCTAATGGGTTGCATCAACCATATTGTGATCTCTCTCTCTTTTAACATTTGAGAAAATAAACTAGTTTAAAATTGTACAAAAGATTTATGTGCCTCTTGTTCAGTGAGGAACATAAAATATGTATTGGCGAACAATCCAGTAACACATCTTTAAAGCAAGGAGGATCAATAAACAAACATTGCACATTCTCACCTTGGTACAAGAAGTTCGGCAACTCGAACCATTCGGCAACTGGAACTACGGAGCTCAGTTTGGATCATGGCTCGGACTGGAAGTATGCCAAGTGCCAACTTTAACCTGCATCGGATCAAAGGATATGCAGACCTGGGGTTTTGTCTAATTGGAGTCGAAAGCTTTACAATAAGTCCACAGCAACCTTTTTACAACTAAGGCAAGGCTTCTTTAGGACCTTAGAAAGCCTTCCTGCAATGTAGATTAGAAATTCTCCACATGTTAATTTGAAATTCCGAAAAGTTCCAACTTTATGGATGTCAATTTCTATCGAACTGCTTGTATAAATTAAGGAGACATTGTACATACAGATGTTTTGTATTCACTCCAGTGCCAGGAGCATATCTAGAAAATACAGAAAACATGTTCCTACTGATCCTGAAAGTGCTACCACAACAGTTCCATTTCTTGTATACCAAACAGTGACCACATCAGATATCACAGCAACCAAAGGAAAACACTAATAGGGGAAGGCTGATAAGAATATAACCTCAAACTTCTTGCTTCTATACCTCCTTGCATATACTTTTATGTACAGATTTAATAAGCAGTAAACTTGCAATCACTACTAGGGTGGCCGTTACAACACTCCTAAGGATCTCCTACCTAGATGTAAAATGAAGTTGCTAATCATGCATATGACGTTTAGCTGCTCTTTCTGCCCGCTTACTGGCCTCCTCCTCACGCCGAAGCTTCCGAGACACAGTATCTTCCAACGTAGTAGAAGCAGCTGTCAATTTCCTTCCAGTTTTCTTCTTTGGACCGGCTGTTTCTTCCCCATTATTTGAGTTTGAATCTATTAATGCCTTGATTATATATATCTGGGCAATAGCATCATCAAAATGTTAGTGGTCACGAGAACAAGATGAAGAAAATACCTCATAGGAATCTATTGTACAGTACTAGAATATGCAATAACGTCCCAAAAAGTCATAAACAGCAAATTTTGCCTTGGTGTGTGCTTTCAAACATTTATGCACGCCCAATGATTTGTTAATTGTTATGAACTTGGCTTTTACTTCATCCTCATCCCAATTTTTTAGATTAATTTATTCTACATGCTTTGATTGAGGCCACCCTAGGCTGTGAATAATGTATTTATGCGGGATAAAACATCGCCTGTTTCAAAGATCTACCATTGGCTCTTCTATCTCTGGGCTTGGTTAGCCCTCAGGACTTAACAGAAAGCTAAAAGATCAACAATCCACAAGTTATATGGAGAAACCCTTCAATTACATTTTCAATTTCCTTGGCTTGAGTTTCGATCACTTAGAGTACAGGTGTTATTTATAATTTGGCCAATAGAACCTTATTTATTACAAAAACATTTAAACCTAGTTTTACTTCCAATGCTCTCTCTCTTCCTTACCCCCAGCCAATGTAGGTTGACTAAAACAAAATTAACAAGGCAGCACATGGAACAAAAGAGAAAACATAATAAAAAACACATAATGATAAAATATTATTATGAATCTCATCAACCATTTGCACATCGCACCACTCAAAGATAAATTGAAATCTTGAAACAGCCAAGTTCCTTTAAGAGTTACTAATTAATCACTAGTCTAGTAAAAGTAAGAAAGAACAAAAACATACATAAATAGAGAGAGGGAGAGGGCTATGCCTTCCACATTGGGCACCTGCCATCTCCACCATTTTGTTTAAAGGAGAAGGATGTTGGCCTATATATATATATATATATTAGTCAAAAAACTTTAAAAGAGAAAAACACAAAATATGTTAAAGTATAACCAGACGGCTTTTGGATCTTGGTCCAGACCCAAACCCATCAGAAATAGGCGCTGTTTCATTTCTGTTTTATTTTTCACGTGCCTTTATGTTTCATTAATGGCATATGAAGTAATTTACTGTACCATTTTGGTTTATTAAACTGGCCTTGTATCTAACGTGAGACAATAAAGTTTAGAATTGAGACTGCATGCAGTTATGGTAGTCATCTCCCTTCTCTCCTCTTGTCTTCTTCTTCCTTATTTTCTGCAAGACTGAACTTTGCCGGTGAACATCAAGGCTGATATACCAAAAACTGACATGGTATCAGAGCATGGGTTCGGGGACTTCTCCACAAAGATTACCTAGACAGAGATTTGAGTTTTTCAGGAAAGACATCTTATTCCCCATCTCTTATATTCTCCTTACCCTTTATCTTTTGTCCCTCTCTCTACGTCCTTTATATTGTGTTTTTCTCTACTCCATCTGGTTTATTCTCTGCGTCATATTCGTTTGTCAAGCATAGAACAGTGTCGAATCATCAAAGACATGTTTAAAAAAAAAAAAGTAAGTGTTGGACGTCTTCTTTTTCTATTCCTCCTATTTCCTGTTCTCATAAAATAGAGTTGAATCTGTCTATAGAGCCATGTTGAAATAATTAAGACATGCTCTAAGAAGTGTTGGACGTCCTTTTTTTTATCATTCATTCTATCCTCTGCCACCTTTCCTCAGCCTATATTAGAATCAAATCTGTGCATATTCTGCCCTGTTTTTCAGCAGAATTAAATATCGACTGTGCCGTTAATTTCGTATCTGTTTCACACGGTCTTAGCTCTGGCATAGGATGGCTTCATTGTGCATAGCAGGGACTCAATAAGACCCCCAAAAAAGGCTAACAATTGTCTTTCTTGTGGCATTCTGTTTGACGGCATAAGAAAGTTTTCCTTCTTGTTTATTCATGGATTCTACTTCTAACAATAGCATTTTTTCTAGTTTCTTGACCCAACTTGTTTCCCAAAAGCTTACCCATACCAATTATCTGACCTGGAAAAGACAGATAGTTCCTTTTATAAGGAGCCATGATCTATTTGGGCATCTAGATGGAACTTCCCTTGCCCCATTGTAGTTTATCTTTCAAAAAGTGAAGAATGATAAAAGAGTCATCTATCACAACAGAGCAGAATCCAGAGTATGTTAAATGAATGAGAAGTGACCAATTTCTGGTAGCATAGATCACTTCCACCCTTTCAGATAAAGTACTTGCTACTATTTTTGATGATCTTAGTGCAGCAGAGTTATGGGACATACTTGCAGACATATTCTCAGGTTTCAGAGGCGTGAGTTCTACACTTAAAGCGAGAATTTCAAAATCTCAAGAAAGAATCAAAACATGTTATGGAATATTTGGCTCAAATGAAGGGAATCACAGATCAGCTTGCTGTGATTGGGTCCGAGAATCATATGAGAATTCCCACTTGTTTCCCATGCAACAAGAAAGGTCATGATAAGGAAGATTGTTGGTACAATCCACAAATAAGGGAAAGACATACAAACAAGAGAACAAGTAGGGAGAAATGCAGACAACACAAGGTTGGCCTTTTAAATATGTGTCAAATGATGTGCAACAATACTTACGACAGCTCTTTCAAGGATGCATTTCAAACAAAATGATCAAGGACAATGGTACATAGACTCTGGGGTTGCTACACATGTCACTAGAGATGCAAGTAAATTGTCTAATTTATTTCCTTATTTTGGAAGAGGATCTATTGTCACGGGAGAGATATCATTCCATTACTCATACTGGAAATGCATAAATTCCGATGTCAAATTCTTCGTTATCTTTGTCTATGTTCTACTTTCCGCAAACATAAAGAAAAGCATTGTTCTTGTGTCTAAACTTGTTGACGATTCATATTCTTCTATTGAATTCGCTCCCTTTTTTGTGTATATCAAGGACCTTCAAACGAAAAAGACGTTCGCTAAGGGAGAGCCATAAGGGAATATGTACGTTTTCAAGGAAGCTCCTGTATCCTCGGCCATAGTCACTTCTTCGATTGACTCAACAATTCCTTCTCTAGTCTTCAACTGCAGGTTCAGAGTCCATATGTCTTGAATTTGTTTGAATGTAATGAGCTTGATTTATAGCATAATCGTTTGGGTCATTGTAGTCAAAATTTTATTGATAGACTTGTTGTAGATGATCTTATTCCAAGGTTTAGTTTAGAGTCTGTCTCAAAAGTCAACAAGTGTTCAAGTTGCCAACTTTGTAAGAGTCATGTTCTTCTATTTCATATTTTGAATAAGAGAGCTTCTAAACCTTTTGAGAATATTCATTCTACCCTAATTCCTTCATTGTCCGACAGCCATTACTATATTATTTTTGTCGATTCCTTCTCATGTTATACTTGGATGCATTGTATGAAGCATAAATCTGAATTTTGAAGTCTTCAAATTTTTCCAGGACTTTCAGACCCTAATTTGAAACAAATACTCGTCTAATATTGTTCATTTTCAGTATGATGGTGGAGAAGAACATTTCTCCCAAGATTTGACTGATTATCTTTGAAATAATGGGATAACTAGACAAATATCTTGCCCCCATACTTCTCAGCAAAATGGGATAGCCGAGTGAAAACGCCGACATATTGTAGAGACAACTTTGAGCATGATGCATGACGTCAATGTGCCAACCAGCCTTTGGACAGAGGCTTTTCATACTTCTGTCCACATCATAAATCAACTGCCATGAGTGTTTTGGAAAAAAAGTCTCCTTATTATGTTCTTTATGGTCAACATCCTGCATATAATGACCCTTCGTGTGTTTGGTTGTGTTTGTTATGTTCACATATATTCTTCTTTGAGAAATAAGTTTTAGGATAAAGCTCTGAAGTACAAGTTTGTCAAATATGCCGATGATTACAAGGGATATAGATGTTATGGTCCTAGCAACAAGAGAATACGAACTTCATGAAATGTGGTATTTGATGAGTATGAGTTTGATAAGAAATGTGACCCCATTGATTCAATCTCGCCTGCAGAAGAAAATTTACAACCAGTGGTTGAAGTAAGAACTCTTGTGGAGAGAAAGTCATGCACATTCTCTTGTCCTCTTGTAAATGCACAGTCAGAAATGGTTCGATCCTATGATGATTATAATGTAGATTTACCTCGAATGATGGTTATAATGTGGAACAAACTGCTCCTCAACGGTTTTCTGGTTTTGTCTATCATAAAAGAGATCGGGACACAAGTCATGAAGAAATCAGAAAGCTTATAAGAAGATCAGAATGCATTCGTCATCCCATTGATCGTTGGGTTAGTTATAAAAATTTTTCTTTGGACTTTCAGTTATTCATGGCTTAAAGCCTTAAACTACAAAACATGAAGAACTTGTTTCTTACAATCAAGCCTCCAAAACTTGTCAATGCGTAGAACCTATGAATGAAGAGATAGAGGCACTCTATGAATGCAAGACTTGAGAAATTGTTCCAAGGCAATAGGGGAAGAATGTAGTTCACTCCAAGTAGGTTTATAAAGTCAAACACAAACCAGATGAAAGTATTGATAGGTATAAAGCGAGGTTGGTAGTTAGATGATTTACACAATAGTTTGGACCAATGTTGTAAAACGCGTATCGTAAGCCGTATCGGTCGGGCTTTAAGATACGCCGTATCGTAACGTATCGTAGCCGTATCGTAAATTTAAAAAAATAAATAAATAAATTAACAAAAATAGGATAATTCATAAAAATAATCAGAAAAAATTAAAAATAATAAATTCTTCATAGAAAACATGTTTTAGTCTTTTAGATAATGATAGACTTATTATTTTGCTAAATACTATAAACTTATGCGTTCACGGTTCATCATTCATACTTCATAGACATCAAAATTCATAACAATATCATTCTTTTTCATCTTCATCTTCATGGTTTAAAAAAACCCCTTTCCTCCCAATGGGAATCAGCCACCCACACACAAATCCATGGTTTAATAGATGATTTCACGGTGAAAATCGATGATTTCACAATGGAAATCGATGATTTCCCTCTAAGGCGGTACAATCTATAGATTAGAAATGAAGAAGGGGTGGGTTTTTATAAAAAAAACTCGAAAAAATGGGGTTCAAGCCCCCTTTTTAGAAATAAGCCCGTGTCATACGATACGGGGGCCCGTGTCGTACGATACGGGGGCCCATATCGCACAATACAGGGGCCCGTATCGCACGTATCGTACGATACAGGTACGATACACCCCCATTTATGATACAGGGGGTGTATCGTATCGTATTTTGTAAACGATACGATACGTATCGTACGATACGGCCCCATATCGTACGATACATACAACACTGGTTTGGACAAGACTATGATGAGACCTTCAGTCCGTGATGAAAATGGGCACAATTTGCATCGTCATCTCTCTGGTAGTTCATAATGGTTGGAAGCTTAGCCAACTGGATGTAGTCTTGCATGGAGACTTGCAAGAAGAGGTATACATGGAACAACCGCCAGGGTATGCAGATAAAGACGCTGCAAATTGGGTATGTAGGCTTCGCAAGTCCCTTTATGGTTTAAAGCAAGCTTCTCGGTCATGGTTTGACAGTTTTTCCCAACAAATTCAACAATGTGGTTTCCATAAAAGTACTCTTGACTATTCGCTTATTATTTATCAAAGCAAGAACATCTCTACTTGGCTTCGCATATATGTTGATGAAATTGTTATCACTAGAAATTGTGACAGCCATACTTGTGAAGTAAAGAGTATTTTGATGAAGAATTTTAAATGAAAGATTTAGGAGAGTTAAGATAGTTTCTTGGTGTGGAGGTTGATAGACAACAAGATACCTCGACATTGACACAACAGAAGTACACTCTGGATCTTTTGAGCAAGAAAGGCATGACAAATTCTAGACTTGTTAGTACTCCTAGTGTATTAAATCAAAAGTTGAGCTCGAAGAAAATGAATCTATATCATGATCCTACAAGGTATAACAACATTCTTAGCATGTTACAGCTTACCTTCACTCAGCCATATTCTGTGATCAAGTATCACACTTTATGCATGCTCCTAAAAACAGTCATATCGATGTTGTAAAACAAAACTTAAGGTATCTTAAAGGCACAATTGGAGATGGTCATGTCTATTGCAAGAGTGATTCTTATTATAAAAGGCATGAGCTAATTACATACACAGATGCAAACTTGGGCAGAAGATCCAAATGAGAGGAGATCAGTTTCAAGCTATTGTATTTTTCTTGGAAGAAATCTCGTTACTTAGAGTAGTCAAAAAGAAAATGTCATAGCCCGATCTAGTACAAAAGCTGAATATAGGTCTACGGAAATAAAGACCGCCGAAGCCACATGGATGAGAAATTTACCGGGTGAATTAGGAGAGCCTACTATTTGATCATCCCTATTGTGTGACAATCAAAGTGCCATCAACATAATTTTTAATCTCATTCTTCATAGTAGGATGAAGCACATTGAGATTGATCAACACTTCATTCGTCAAAAGGTTGAGGACAAGGAGATTGAGCCATGTTACATTCGGACCGATAATCAAGTTGCTGATTTGCTTACAAAGGGTTTGACTAGTCATCAATTTTTGTTTCTCAAGAGCAAGTTGTGCATGATAAAATGAACATGTACAACTTGAGGGCGGATGTTAAAGAATGACCAGACGGGTTTGGATCTTGGTCCAGATCCAAACCCAAAAAAAATAGGTGATGTTTCATTTCTGTTTTATTTCTTACGTGCCTTTATGTTTCATTAATGGCATATGAAGTAATTTACTGTACCATTTTGGTTTATTATTCTGCCCTTGTATCTAATGTGAAATAATAAAGTTTAGGGTTGAGACTGCATGCAGTTATGGCAGCCATCTCCCTTCTCTCCTCTTGTCTTCCTCTTCCTTGTTCTCTGCAAGACTGCATTGTGGTGAATATCAAAACTGATATACCAAAAACTGACAAAATAGACAATTGAAAAAATAGGCAAAAACATCAGAAAACATTTTTTTACAGTAGGTACCAAAATCGCTAGCTGATCAAAGACTAGACATTGCCTAGTTGCATAGTCAGGGACTCATGGGACTACTCAACAAAACTAGTCCCTGACAATTTGAATGTGAGGGACTAGTTGCCAAGCCAGCAACTGGTCTGATTAGGCAACTGGTTGGACAGACTAGTTACTTGTTTGACATTATAATCACATACACATATACACATACAATGCTAAGGAAGTAAGTGACTAAGTCTTGTCAACATATCAACACTAATGACATCTCCACTGCAAGTTGACATACCATGGACACTTTTCCTAGAACTGGGCACAAGCTGGACAAAAGTATAAGAAGCAGGGGAGATGGAACATTCTAGCCTATGTCACACGGGTACTCCTCTTAAGGATATGGCCCTAGTGCGGTCATCGTAGTACCGGGTACGGTCAACGTACCCGGGATCATTTTTGTCCATTTTCGGACTCGGTCAACTTTGACCAAGTCCAAAGTTGTCCAGTTTTTGAGTTGAAAATTAAAAAATCCCCCTCTTTTCTTGTTTCCTTTTTCACTCTAAACCTTTCTTGTACATAGTTCCTCACAACTTTTCATTTAAAATCTTCCATACAATGTTTCGAAAATTCATTCCTTCTCTATAACTTGACTCTTCGATAATAGTGTGAGCCATAACCAAAGCGATGTCAATATATCTTAAAAGCATGACATGTTGCTCCTTCTAATCTTGATGATGCGACAGAGAATCAAGAAAGCTGATATATTCCGTACACGTACCAACACCGGTACCCGTACCCGTACCTATGTGACATAGATTCTAGCCTGTCAATAGGCCAGATGCCAGACAAATCCAACATACCAAAGAGATATATGGGACTCAAAACATCTGGTGAAGGAAGAGAAAACACAACTAAAATTTTGATCAAGCTCAACTGATCCAATGGCAGGCCACAGGCTTGGATGCAAAGATCCAGTCCCAAATAGCCAGGCCACAAGTGACATGAGGTACCAAATCCACAACCTAAACTATTAGCATTTACAATAAAGGAACATTATAATACTGTATGCGTCATTTGTCATGACAGTGTTACCAACAAACATCTCCATCTTGAGAACTCATGATACTTATAACCATGATTCGCTCGAATAGTAAATTTCATAGTTGCAATCTGCAGTCAAGATTATAAGGCAGCATTCTGTTTACTTTTATATATTTTTCCATCAAAAAATAGCATGAAGGAGGGCACAACAAGTGGGCATGTTGGAGCAACCTTGTTGCTGTGCAGTTCGAGAAGCTCCAGAGAAACAACTCTGATCAAGTTGTAGATTCAAGTCAAGTTGTGATTCAATAATTGGTCAAAAATAAGGAGTTAAGGACATACTTCAACCAACTGCTCGGATTCAATGTCGTAAAAAAATTTAGTACTGTATGGCATTAATACTGAGATTTAATGCCAGTGAATCACTAAAGGTTTAGATATGAACCTTGAATCGTGCTGGCTCACTCAATTCAAATACTAAAGCATCTCCATCATCCACATCGTGATCTAAAGAAAACCCTCTCCAGCCTGCACTGAGACCTGTACGGCTTGCAATGTATAGAGAATCATACTCCAAACCTTGTTCATCTTCTAATACCATTCTTAGATCTTGAGAAGGAAGGTATTTTTTGCAAAATACTGAAGGGAGACCCTGAGTGAATGGCATAATATAAATAAGCATGTATACATTTTTCAAGAGGTTAAGATCGAATTATGATTCCAACAAAAGTTTAAAAAAAAATTGCTTTTACGAGCTGAATAAATTCATCTGGGTGAGCCTTACTAGCCAAAAGCAGCCAGATACATGTGAGCGCAACATAGACTTCACAAATGCTGGATGGCCAGACTTTAGATCATTCATAAACTTCTCAGCAGTTTCAATTGCATAGAGTCGCTCTTTGTGGCTGGCAGAACTGACTGTGTGTCTTCTTGATGACCTCCTTCAAAACATGAAGGAAATAAACAAGCATTAGCGGTTTAAGGCTTTAAGCATAAGGCAATAAAATAGAGCTGTTTCTGAGGAGTATAGATCCTATTATATTGTACCTTTGGAAGTATTGAGAAGGCTCTGTGTCGACCTGCCCAGAACAGACAACCTTTAGTTTTCAAATTTCTCCAGGAATAACCAGGCTGAAGAACCAGTTTTGTCAAGTGTAAACTAAGAAACATGGGAACTATAGTGGTAGCAAGACTAACTACAATTAATAAGGCTATAACTCTAATGTGTTTATGCATGCCTGTGTTTTGGGATTTATGTGTGTGTGGAGACAAACAGAAAGTTAATGGCCAGTAGCTTTTCATTCTCCTTTTACTTTTATTTCTTATCCATAGCCATTGTCTTTAGGAATTTAATTAACATATGCATTGAGCAGCACTTGCATGGCCCAGATATGTGAAATTTTCATTGTTCTCCAAATATAATATTTTAAGCATGAATTATGCATCGGAGACGTTCTAACGTGTTGATTTTAGGAATTTGCAAGACTTTCGCATCCAAAACATGCCAGCGACATAACCCTTAGTGCAGAAAAATTGAACTGCATAAAGAGCATCTTATTAGTTAAAGTGATGACAGAGGTTTACCCAGGCTATAGAATGCAGGAGTCTTCACCTCACATGTCTAGACGTTCAAGTAGGTTATTATGTTTAACCTGGAAAATTGGAAATATTTAATCTGATAAGGTTATTTTAATGTATTGCTGTTTTAAAAGTATGTAGACAGATAAAAACGGTCAGTATAATCTGAATTCAGCATTATCACTATTAATTTTTGAATCCAAAAAATTAGCAGAGTTGCATCATCTTTTATGTAATTTCTGATTGTCACAAACTTATTAAACTTTTCTCTGGCCAAGCAGACGATACCACTTTAAATGTGATTTAGATTAACTAATATTGACTCCTACAGCCGAAATCTGTATTGCATGCCTTGTTTTTTCAACAACCCTGGGTTTCATGTTTGCTGGATGCTAGTTTCTGATTGACCAAGCAACTTTGCCCATTTGATGATCACTATTTCCAAACCAATATGGATAGGAAGCAAGCAATCAAGCACCTGCTATCTGGTCCATTCTAGATGATACCGAAAACATACTGAAATGTAACCTCCATGACAACTCAAAATGTACTTGTACCAAGATACTCCAATTTCCCACCCTGCAAAAGAAGGAAAAGAAAAAGGAAATACAGAGAGAGAGAGAGAGAGAGAGAGAGAAAGAAAGAGGTGGTAAGGACAAAATCATACTTCACGATATATAGGGACTGGATTCCTTGCAACTCTTGATGAACGTCTTAGCTCCAAAATTTCAAGTTCAGCCTTCAGTTTTGGCCTTGGTTTCTGTTGCTGCATTTGATTTTTTTTTTTTTTAAATGAACATCAAAAGAAACTTATTGTACTACAAAAAAAGACATAAAGGAATGCAAAGATAACCATGAATAATAATCTCACACTTAATATGGAACTAAACAATGGTCAAGTCCATCTTACAAGCTAGAAACGAGTGAAAATGAAACTGTTTTCTTCATTTGAAACTCTCATATAATCCTTATCAACTTCAGACTTTGATTTAAGGGAAAAAAAAAGTTTTGTATTACTTTAACAGTAACATGGATGTTGATATTGGTAAAAAGTACCAAACTTTTGTAGACCTTGAAAAACTAGTACATGAAAATATATGTGCGCAAGTGTGTGGAGCGTGGATGGATAATCTGATAATAATAAAGTGTGGAAGTTCTTGCAAGATGTGTCCATTGCTCCTTGAGGGAGCATTCAGGGTGTACTGGATGGCTGAAGTTTCACCACAGCCCACATGTTCCAAAATCAAATGGGGGTGCCCAAGGAGAAAAAGTGCTCCCGAAAAACATTTAATTGAATTTATTTAAGGCTATCAAGGACCCCTGTGAGCATAATGAAGTCTCTTTTATGGACTTCATATAAAGAAACGAAGGTTTTTATCTCATTTCAAAAAGTTCCAAATACTATTGAAGCTTGCTTTGATGTAAAACATATACCCCCAATAATCACGGCTCCACTGTTAACCTTGCTTTGATGTAAATCAGTCCTCTACAGGAGAAAGTACTAGGAAAATCAGTGCATATATATATGCAAAGTAGTTAGAAACCTAAAATAACATAAAAATGTTCAAAGTTTCAAACTATAATAGTTTGTTAACTTCAACTTCACCTGTAAGTACAAGTACGTATACACATTCACACATGTAGAAACTCAAACCACGAAGAGGAAGAAGAGAAGAGAAACACACGATGTACGTGGAAAAACCTCAAACGAGGAAAAAACCACGGGAAGCTCTACCTAGGTGCACAATCGCAACCCTAGGAGAGAGAAAGCTTCTATTTTACTTAATCAACAATTACACACTAGTGAAAATATAAAGAGGGAGCTAAGAGAGGCCGCCTAGGGTACCGAGCCCTGCCTCGGTACCCGCGCCCCAAGTAACCGGGTCCAGATCTGGACCCGGTTCCCACAACATTATGTATTCTAACACTCCCCCTCAAGCTTGGCATACATGTCAAACATGCCAAGCTTGCTAACATTC
>JAANDH010000399.1:143124-219161 GCA_011799765.1 Nymphaea thermarum
AGTGGGTACGCCCGAAGGGCCCCAAACGTCAGAGTGAACCAAGGCAAACGGACGAGTGGTTTTATTGAAAGAAATAGGGTACGAAGCCCTAACATGTTTAGCTAACTGACACACTTCACAGGTGAGAGAGTCCAGGAAAACAGAGGTAAAACATCGAGGAAACAACCTCTTAATCAACTGGAACGGGAGATGGCCAAGCAGCTCGTGCCATCGCATGATGGTAGATCTGTCCTCTACAACTGAGGACTGTCCACTAGTAGCTGAAAGGAGAGCAGAAGCAACCTGCACAGGCAGTCTGTAGAGTCCATTACTAACCGAACCAAACTCAATCTTAGTCCCCGTCACCAAGTCTTGCAGGAAACACCGATCAGCAGAGAAGATTAGATTGCAATTGAGTTCTTTGGTAATACTGCTGACAGATAACAGATACACCGGAATATTGGGGACATGAAGAGCATTATGAAGAAGGTATTTATTCAACAAGGACAAACTCCCTTTTCCAGCCACAGAAATAGAAGACCCATCAGCCATAGACACGCGTTGCTGCCCGGAAGACAATTTGTATTCTTGAAACATCTTAGGATCCCCTGTCATATGATGCGTAGCTCCACTATCAACAATCCAATCACCGACCTTGGGAGACATCTCTTCAACCATCACGATCACCAACGAGTAGTAAAATCCTTGGATAGAATCACAAGAACGAGAGAAAGATCAAATTCTATCTAGAAAGGAACGATAAAAAGAGAGAGGTAATATCTTCACCGGATTCCCAAACAACCCCAAGAGTGAACAGAATGTCGATTGGGGGAAACAATCATCGATGTCGCTCGACAGAAGCGATGTCTACTCTCTCTTGGGCTGCAATCTCCCACGGGTAGAGGTTGCACCACACGTTCTCCTTGCTAGAATCAAGATTCAAGAGGCAAAACCAGCAAGTATCAAGGTATAGAAGTGAAAAGAAAATCAACTTCGAGATGAGAAAAGCCTTCACCCGTAAGACCAATTTAACCCCGGTCTTTTGTAAGGAAAGGGGGATGCGATCGCCGGAGCGCCGGCGGACGTTGAGGCAATCCTCAAGTTACGCTCCTCTCCTCCTTCATGTCCTCTATCAAGACACGGACCAGCCACCTCTTCTCGCACGATGGGTGCCAAAGAAAAACAAGAAGATGGAATCAACGATCAACCAAGCAAGATATTGCAGATTAGAGGCGGATGAACTTCACCGGATTTGCAAAGGACCCCTAGGAAGTGACGTGAATAGGGGGAGGCAAGCTTAGGAAGCGCCTAAGCACGCATATCTTCCTTCTTCTCCGGGAAGCAAGTCAACGGCACAAGGGACACCGGTGATGGCGACGGCAACAACACAAGGGCGACGACACAAACGCTAGGCGATTGGGCTGAAATTTGGATCAGTGATAGCCAAGGTGTTGAGGATCAAACACCCAAAGTTTTAGATCCTAGTTTGCTTCCAATCAGCCACTCGTTGAGGATGAAATCCAGCCCCAATTCTGGTCGTCGCAGGAACAGCGCAGCCGATTTCCGCCAATCACCGCAGCGATTCCGATCGGCTCCGGATGACTGGCCAATTCAACTTCGATTGAGCTCAAACTTCATCACAAGGTTGATCTTTTAATTACGAACTCAACAGATCAAATGCCGTCCTCTGGTCGGATTCCAATCACCGGAAATTCGCTTCTGATCAGGCAATTCTGTCACGACTGTTTCAGAACCCGTAACCTGTCTTCTTCGCACAGCAGCTTGATCTGCTGAATCAAACTCCTCTGTAGCTCGATGCAGATGTAAATTCAGCAAACATGATCAAAATACGTCGAATTAAGATCGATTCAACCAGAGAAAAGATCGATCTAAGCCAGACGTTAGGCGATCTGCCGTATTCAACAGTCGGTCTCGCCTGATCTTGTCAGCACCTAATCTCTTGCTCGATCAAAAGAGGGGGCATAGATGAGCTTACTGGGCATACCTTTAACAGCTAGCTCAACATCTAGTGCCATTATCTCTGAAAACTTTGTGTTATTCTACAATCTCTTTGAGCATGAAGGAGGTTTGACTTTTGTAACTGATGCAGGTGTTTAGATTGTTTAACATTGAAATTTGAAATTTTGGCCCTTCTGGACTGTCAAGCTAACATAAGGAAAGAGGAAGAAGCAACATTGACAAGAAAGAACATAAGTAACGTATGGAACCAACAAAATAATACAATATCTGTAGAAACGAAACGAAGAGAAGAGCACGATGTAACGTGGAAAAAAACCCTCAACAAGAGGAAAAAAAAACCACGGTTGAGGGAGGACTGGTGCCCACTAGCAACCAGACACTCTCTCTCATAAACTTGTTATCACAGTACATCTTCATAGGTCCTTCAGTCTCTATCCCAATATCAGTCAGCAATACTTTCAGCCGCAGTAATTCTGACACTCTAGTAGCAACAGCCCTATATTCAGCCTCTGCACTTGAGCGAAAACAAACATCTTGCCTCTTGCTTCTCCAAACAACAAGATTTTCCCCCAAGTAGACGCAGTACCCTGAAGTAGATCTTCTAGTATCAACACAGCCTGCCCAGTCTGCATTTGAATACCCTTCAATCTCAATAGGCCCTTGTTTCACATATAGAAGTCCCTTGTCAGGATTCCTCTTCAAGTAACACAAGATTCTGTCGACAGCCTTCATGTGAGTATCTGTAGGCGCGTGCATGAACTGACTCATCACATTTACGGCAAAGGTGATATCAGGTCTAGTCAGAGTAAGATAGATCAATCTTCCAACTAGACGTTGATATCTCCCTTTAGCTTCTTCACAAAGAGGTTCTTCATCCTTAATACTGAGTTTGTGTCCAACATCCAGAGGAGTAGAAGTCAGTCTACACCCTAGTTTTCCTGTCTCCTTCAGTAAATCCAGAGTATACTTTCTTTGATTTAGCACAAGAGTCGTACCTGATCTAGCAATTTCAATACCAAGAAAATATCTTAGTTTGCCAAGGTCCTTGAGATCAAATTCAGCAACCAGTAAACCGTTTAATCTTGTTATCTTGTCTTCATCATCATCATCACCTGTAACAATCATATCATCAACATAGACTAACAAAAGAGTAACCTTACCCTCCTTCCTCTTTACAAACAGAGTATGATCTCCGTTTCCTTGTTTGTAGCCATGTTTTCTCATTACAAGTCTAAGACGTTCAAACCATGCTCGAGGAGACTGCTTGAGCCCATACAAAGCCTTCTTCAGTTTACAGCATTTTTCCGGTTTCTCATATCCTGGGGGCATACACATATACACTTCTTATTCAAGATCTCCGTTGAGAAAAGCATTCTTGACGTCAAGTTGGCACATCTTCCGCTCCTTCAACACTGCTAGAGAAATAATAACTCTAACAGTCTTCATCTTCGCAACAGGAGCAAACGTCTCCAAGTAGTCAATCCCATATTTCTGACTAAACCCCTTGGCAACCAGGCGAGCTTTGTACCTCTCAACATTCCCATTTGGTTTGTATTTAATGGTGTAGACCCACTTGGATCCAACCAAGTGAGCCGCTTCAGGGATCTCTACCACTTCCAATGTTTGGTTTCTGCTCAAGGCTTCCATCTCTTCTTGCATAGCATGAGTCCACTTGGGATCATTCTGAGCCTCTGTAACAGTCTTGAGAATCACAACCAAAGAAAGAGATGATACAAAACATTTGTAATTCGTGCTCAGTCTAGAATATGATACAAAGTTACCAATAAGGTGTTGAGTACATGACCTGACACTCTTTCTCATGGAAATGGAAAGCTCCTCCTTTTCAGTTTATGTCTGAACAGTTTATGTCTGAATGTCTTCCCCAACAGGTTTCTTCTGAGCATGACTTGGGTCATCCAAGAAAGAAGTAGGATTGGGATTAGGAGTAAAATTCTCACCATCAGTCACCTTATCTGTACGAACTCTTCTCCTAGAGTACACCTGCCCAAACAAGCGATTACATTCCTCTTCCATCCCAGTGGAACACTCTTCATTCCTCTCATGTTCAAGCACCTCAACAGGTGGACTTTTTTCTTGCTTGTACTCCAAAAAATCTGTAAATTGAATTTCCTGACTCGGAGAATACTCTTCCTTTGACATAGACTTTTCCCCCTGAAGATGATTCTCACAAACATAAGAGACAAGTTCCAAGAAAGTGACATCCTTGGTAACATAAACTCGACCAGTGGTAGGATCAAGACACTTATACCCATTTTGAGTAGGAGAATATCCAACCAAAACACCCTTAATTGACCTCGGATCAAGTTCTTTAACATGAGGACTGTGATCATGAATAAAGCAAACACATCCATAGACACAAGGTGGAAGGAGAAAGGGTTGACGACTCCCTGGAAGCATAGAGTGGGGAGTCTGCTCATTTAGAACACGACTAGACATACGCTTGATCAGATATGCACTAGTGAGAACTGCATCACCTCAATATTGTTTTGTAAGGTTCCTTGAAACAAGAGAGTCCTGGTGACATTGAGTAACTGACGATTTTTCCTCTCAGCTACCCCATTTTGTGGAGGGGTATAACTGCAGGACGTCTCATGAACAATCCCCCTTTTTCGAAAGAAATCTTCAACAACTTGACATACATACTCACGAGCATTATCAGACCGAAAGGTCTTAACAGAACTACCATATTGGGTCTCCACAAGAAGAATGAAGGTCTCTATGACATGAGGCACTTCACTACGGTCTTTTAACAGGTAAACAAAGGTACTCATTGAGTAATCATCTATAAAGATTATAAAATACTGAAAACCACAACGAGTATTAATTCCCGAAGGTCCCCACACATCAGAATGAATCAAGGAAGAAACTTCATTAGTGCGACTGTTAGAAACAGGGTATGAAAGCTCTAACATGTTTAGCAAACTGACAAACATCACAAGATAACATAAATATGTCCAAACCAGAACATAAATCAGGAAATAACTGTTTCAAAATCCCAAAAGGGAGATGCCCAAGGGGTTCATGCCAATACAAAAATAACTGAAGACAATCTTCTCTCTTCTTCTCTGTCCTGCTAACTGTCATCATAAGAGTTGTGGCCACACGGATGGGAAGTCGATATAGGCCTTCAGACACCAAACCAATCTCAATCCTCTTCCCTGTCACCAAGTTCTGCAAAACACAACGATTTGCAGAAAATATGTGTTCACAATTCAACTCATTTGTAATCTTGCTGACAGACAGAAGATTCAAGGGAAGATGAGGAACATGTAAGGCAACATGCACTAAAAAATTGTTTAACAAAGAAAGACTCTCTTTTCCCGCCACAGAGGTAATGGAACCATCAACAAGAGAAACACGTTCCTTTCCTTTCCTGATGAGAGCTTATAACCCATGGAAGAGCTTAGGATTGTCAGTCATGTGGTGGGTGGCACCACTATAAACAATACATTCTCCCATACAAGAATTACCTTTTTCTCCAAAAACCGCAAGAGCATGGTTGACTTTCACATCATCTGCCGCTTCGGCCTGACCAACATCAATCCGGCTCAGATAAGCACGAAGCTCACGAATATGTTCAGCAGAGATATAAGCTTTCTCTCCACTAGAGTTGGCAACATCAAAAGCATACTTCTTCCCACTAGAAGACCTCCCCCTACTATTCTTCTTTTCAAGATGCAGGTCCCAACAAAACTCCACGATGTGCCCTGTTTTCTTGCAGTGTCTACATTTTCGAGGAGGTCGGGCAGCTCCCATAGGGGGCACGACTCACGAGGGCAGACCTTTCATTATATGAGATATTATCCCCTTTTCTTCCACTTATAACTAGACGCCTTTGCTCTTCAGCTTCAACACGGGAGTAGACATCTTCAATACTAAACAATTCTTTTGCATTAAGAATTTGACTCCTTATACCTTCAAAGTCATCGTTCAGTCCGGCTAAGAATAAGAATACTCTGTTCTCCCATTCTTTGGCTACATGACGGACTTGGTCTTGAGGACAATTCCAAGTATCATCGGAGTAGTAGTCAAGTTCCTCCCATTTGGATTTCAAAGCTGCATAAAAGTCTGCCACAGAGAGATCCCCTTGCCGTAGTGCATAGACATCTTTCATCAGTTGATACACTCGTACAGTCTTCTTCTTATGGCCATACATTTGTTCTAAGATAACCCACATATCTCTTGCAGTCCTCTTTCGAAGGATGATGGGCTGAATATCAGAGGATACAGAATTGACAATCCAAGTTTTTACTTGGTTGTCCTCAAGGAACCAAGTGTCCCATGCAATAGTAGTCCTTGCAGGTTCAACCTTCCTCCCATTAATGTAAGCAATTCTGCCCTGACCAGCAATCCCCATAGTGATAGCAACGGACCATTGAAAGTAATTTTCCTTGGTGAGGCGAATGGTAGTAACTTGAACTGGAACATTTTCAGTTCTAGAGGCCCCAACTTCAGCCTGATCTGTATTGACTGTAGAGGAAGAGGATTCTGCCATGATCACAAATCAACCCTGCAAAGAGAAAAATAAGGGGACAAGAACAGTTGTGCAGAAAGGCAGCGAGCACAACGGTGGAGGGCGACCCGACGCAAGAAGCACGGGCGCTGCTAGGAGGATCACTGCAGGAGATTGGCAACAACAGGGAACAGCGGCAGAAAACTGGCAGTGGCGATTGGGAGCAGGGTCAGAGAACACCAGGTAGCAGTGGACAACGGTGAAGCTCCACAGACATCACAAGATAGCAGAACGACGAAGTTGGTCAGGGCACTGGGCGGAGCTTGGCTTCGCTGAGTGGCAATGTTGCAGGATGCTCAGTCAACGACGAATAGGCAACAACAGACGACGCAGGGATTCCACAAGTGCCGGAACTCCACAGCAAGATCAGAGGAGCACTGCCCCGCACAAGGAACAACGACAGAGAGAAAGCAACGGTAGAAAAGAATCCCCAGCCACAGAGAAGGCAAAGCAGTGTACCTCAAGTGACGGCAGAATCTTGGCGACGCTGGCGTCAGGTGATGAAGGCACAGCGTTGGGCGATGAAGTCAGAGCGTCGGGCGATGAACGTCGTCGAGCGGTGGAGAAACAATGTCGGGCGATGAACCGGTTCGAAGGCTCTAGCAGTGAAGGAACAGTGTCCGACGATGAATAGCGTTGAGCGATGGAAAGTGTCGGCCAAAACTTCACGACAGACTAAAACTTTTTCCAGAAACCTGCTTCTGATACCATGTCGAAACGAAACGAAGAGAAGAGCACGATGTAAAGTGTGAAAAAACCCTCAACAAGAGGAAAAAAAACCACGATTGAGGGAGGACTGGTGCCCACTAGCAACCAGACACTCTCTCTCATAAACTTTCATTCACACACAGAAATTAGGGTTTACACAGGTTAAGTAGGGTCATAACCACACACTGGATCGGGTCCAGATCCAGACCCAGATAAGAGACCCAAATACCACATATGTCAACAATATCTATGGTGACAAAAAGGATGGTCTGCAGCCAGATGTCAAATTTTTTCCAATAACTCTAGCTCAAGCTTGTCAGAAGTAAGTCTTCCTATCAACAAATATGTGGTATGCCTAAATCTATTAACTCAGCATCTACCACCAATTGCTCAATCAATGAGCATTCTAAATATTATGATTTATGCTTTCATAGGGACTCAAACCACAAAAGGCATTTTCTTAAAGGGCTTTGAAGTTTGAACCTCATATATCACCAGACTCACCACCAAGGAATCTTGAAAGTGTATTCCATGACTATAAGTCCATGATATCCATCAAGCATGAAGCATGGAGTACACAAGGACATTGAGGAATGAAACAATCTGTAATGATCATCAAGTCTTAGGCCTAAGCAGTTCAAAAAATTGGTTTAGTCCCATAACAGATGCATGAGCTAACCAATTTTCAATTTTGTAGAAATCCAAAGAAGTGAATATAATATCAAGATGATGATAGATATGTAAAATAGGTCCTAATAAGTCGCTTCCTTATCCTAATAGAATGTAATGGTATAGCAATCTGTGCTTGTACATATTTTCACATACATTTGAATGTTACTTCTTAGATTAGCATGTTAATTACTAGGCACTAGCCCTATTCATGTTATGACGAAAATGAATTTACCAATCAAGTTGATCCCATTGATACAAGTTCAAATGACAAATTATATCTGTTGTACAATGAAAATAATTTTCCTTAGTAACAGGGGTCTTCAACTAAAAAGTAGATCCATGAAGCTAAGAAGGTCCAAAAACATTATGTTTTCACGAGTCTTGATTTAGCATGGACAAAAACCATGGCGGTTAGAATGTCCTGTATCACACTTGCAACATGTGGAATACGTGCAAAATATGATTTGCAAGTGATAAAATGGGTGACTCTATGGCATCCTTAACTAAGGCAAATGTCGTTTATGGTAGACTTTGAAAAGGTTTCTAAATAAAAAAGCTAAAAAACTCCATTCGTTCCAAAATATTATACCAATAGAAACTCATTCGAAAAAAATAAGTGGAAACATGAAGAAAATATATTAAAGAAAACTTCCTCTCAGAAAAGAAGAAGAAGCAAGTACAGATTCTATTTTCCAAGATCCCTGATATAGGTCATGACGTCATGTTGCATGAAAATTTGGATCTCCTAGTTTTGAACATGTTAGAGAGAGAGAGAGAGATTCATCATCTTTTACGTTGGCCTTTCATCATATTTTAAATGCAAAGCCTTGTTGATCATGTTTTCATCACTTTCACGTACTGGTATCCATTGTTTGAGCCAGCCATTCCGAAAAAAAAAAAAAAAAAGAGAGAGAGAAGAAAAAGTTTGTGTTGTGTTCTTAATCCGTAGCAAATTCATGATTTTCACAATGAAATTATGAGGAATTTAAAGCTTCATTATCCTTATTCTGCCCCCATTTACAACCCAAAGTCCAAACAACAAGCAAGCAACGTTATTTGAACAAACAATCACAATGCGAAGAACGAATTGGAAAAAAGAATATCTACAAATCTACAATAGACAAGAAACACCGTATAAAGACAAGAAATGCCACAAAATCCAAATCTGAAGCTACTCTTAGAATGCCAATGCAAAAAAAAAAAAAAAAGCAATAGGATACGTAAAATATCATGCCAAAAAGAACACTCAAACCACGTTTACTTCCCATTCGAAGCCGAGTCCACCTATAAACGTATTCCATGTTCACCAAAAGGACACTAAGCAACGGAAACAACACAAGCAAAGCAACGGAAACAACACAAGCAAATAACAAAGGGAAGCATCTAACCACGGAATCCGTTTCCGCTTTCACGACTTCCAAAAGGCTTTCCGATATTCCCGAAATCCCTAATTCCTGCAGTCAACAAAAACGTGGAATCACAGATACTATTAAAACTGACAATCATATAAGCAATAACCACAAAAAGAAAAAAAAATGCAAGAAAAATCACAAGATGGTAAAAAAAGAAACCCGCTAAGATGAAAACTGAAAATCTAAAATAATAGCAGATTAATCGATTCACAGTAGAATTATTTTATAGTAGTAGTAGTAGTAGTAACACAACAAAGAAAATATGAAGAAGAGTGGTGTTTTCGGGAGGGAATGAAGGGGAGAGAAACCGAAGCCGCTGTTTGGGAAACGGAGATGGAGGAAGGAAAACAATTTTCCTACCTGGAAACGCTTGAGGTTTTCCTGAAGCCTCCGGTTGCGAACTTCCTCATACGAGTTCCCCATTTCCCCCTCCAACGCGACGTTTCCCGGACGGCGAGGGAAACTAGCTCCTCCAGCCAAACGCCGGAAAGGGGAAAAACCCTGAATGCCCCTCTTTGCTTGCCTCCTCTCCCCGTCTTCGTCCCCATCGTCGTTCCACGTTCAGTCAATGGCGGAAAGGACAGGGGACAAGGGAACGGTGGCGAAATGCTGGAACGGGCGAGCCCAGGTCTAGGTCAAAGCGCGACGGAGCTGGGCCTTAGGCTCCGCTGGATCCGCTTGACTGAAGCAGCAAGGCTTTGACTTTTTGGGCTCCGCCTTCATTTGAATTTGGAAACCCTTGTTGTCAAAATCAGGTTTTGATGCGATTCGATTGACAGAAAAGCTTGTGTGAATCGGCTATAAGGATCATTTTGGGAAATGGATTAATTAATATTGACAAAATATATAGAAGAAAAAAATAAAATAAAAGAAAAACTAATATCTTAAGCTTTAGGGATCATTTGATAGCCTCAAATCTCATGTCTCACATGTTAGGCCCTTGATTTGATTTGCTGTTCATATTTGACCCCAATTTGTTTCCAATTTCTAGGGTCAGAGTCTTTGGTTGCTCACAAGATGAGTGGAGCTCGAGTTCGACTCAACTCAAAAAGCTCGAGCCTGAACTTGAACTCCAGCCGAGCTCAAGCTCGAACCTGAACGAAGCTCGACAAAACAACCTTGAACTCGACTCGACAAGACAACGTCCTCGAACTCGACTAATTTAACTCATTTATCTTAAGCATGCCTTATTTTTTTAAGTCAATTAATTTGTTTAGTTGCTACTCATTTAATTATTTTCTCATTATAATTCAATATTCATTATTTAGTCGAGCCAAATCGAGTTTAAATGAGTCAAGTTCTTACAACTCGAACTACATAGATTTGAACTCGAGTTTGAGCTTGACTCGTTTATAAAGGAGTCAAGTTTGTGCCAAGTTTTAACGAGCAAGTTCGAGTCTAGCTTGAGCTGGCTTGACTAATTGTGCAGACTATGAGAGCCACAAGCTAGTTTTATGGAAAATTTGATGGAAATCTTGAAATGGGATCTTTCCACTGGATCCATCATATTGATCAACGAAGCTGGGCCCATTTTGGCAGCCCAAAATGAATGTTTCTGTTTTTTATTTTCCAAATGACATGTTTGCTAATGTGCCCCCAACCTCTATCTACTTTAAAGAACCATGATTCTTTTTGAGAGCCCTTATTGGTCCACATATTATTATGCTAGAGGTATTTCTTCCTCATGAAAGCACCCAAAATTCTTCTCCCTAACAAACCTTAAGAGCCCAACTCCAATCCTCTATTCGTTTCATTTCAACTCTGTCATCCATCTCTAGATGATAAACTGATTTCCATGCAACTATATGAGTTCCTCTTATGTTATAGTTACCTCCCTACAGAAAGCTGGACGTAATAAACTCCAACTTCCATCTCCTTGAGAGGATGAATACTACACACTAATATCTGATTAGGCTCAAAAGAACATGTTGAATCAATCATATGCAACCTGCATAAGGGAGAGCTTTGGTCTGCCATATCACTAGCTTCTTCTCTATTTTTAATATAAGACAACCACACCATTGAAGAAGAGGAGCCCCAGATAAGTAAGGGAGGGACCTCTGAATCCATTCCAAGTTGCTTAATGTTTGTTTGATTTCTTGTTGCTTTCGAAGAGTGATCAAATGAGATTTATCAGAGTTGATGTGAAGCCCTTCCATACCTCACCAATGGATCCCTGATCATGTTTACAAAAAGTTATAACATCATTAGCAAATGTAAGAATATTTAGGCAATTACCTAATTGAGGAATATAAAGGGTCACCCTGCCTCAAGCCTCTATGCATGTTGTAAAACTATACTAGTTATGCATCGATAAACACTGTGAAAGAAGCCGAAGAGATGCAAGAAGTTTATCCACCCACAATGTACAAAAACCTAGATTGAGAAGAACACATCTTAGAAAGACCAGTTCACATGGTAGTATGCCTTAAGTATGTCAACTTTAAGGCAGTGTCCTCCTAATCAAACCAGATAGAGAATGAATATTTCGTGCTCTAAAATAATGTTATCAAAGATAAATTTCCCTATAAGAGGTGCACTTTGGTTCTTGTCAATAACCTTCTGTATACTGAACTTCATTGTGTTAATTAAAAAATTGGAAATACATTTATAGAGCACATTGTAGAGGGCTATTGGTCTATACTCACTAACTCAGTAGTTCCTTCTTCCTTGGGATGAGAGTTATATATGATTGATTAATTTTCCTCACCAGTTTATCTGTTTGAAGGAAACTCTCTATAACCTTCACTGAATCCTCCTGAATCATGCTCCAGTGTTGTTGGTAGGATAAAGCTAAGAATCAATTTGGCTTTGAGGTACCATATCTGCCATTGGAAAACACTACTTGCCTCACTATGTAACAAACTTGAGAAGGAGATCATTTCCATATGGGCAAAGCACTGACCTCATCCGTCTTCAATGGGTAGAAGATTGTAGAAGATTTTTTCACAAGTCGTCCTCATGTCATCTAGAGTAGATATAATACCCTCCTCATTTTGTAACTCTAAGCTGGTGTTCTTAGTATGTCTACCCTTTATTAGGATTTCATACAATGTTGCATTCATATCCCCAATTGACATTCACCTTGACTCTCGCCCTCTGTTTATAAATGTTGTCCTTCTCCTCAAGGGAAGCATAAAGTTCTTCTTGGAAAAACATCTCTTGGAATCTGGCAGTTTCACAATTATCAATTGAAGACCTGGACTCTATTCTTCATGAATAGCCTTAATGCGATGACAACATCATGCATGTAAAGCTTGGCTCATGCTCAGAGATCCCTTCTAGTTTGTTGCAGTTTTGAAATCAATCATACTTGAGCTCAATTGTAACTTTGAATAGACCAAGCACCATGTACAATAGATTTGAAGTGATCTCTACCACCCCAAAGCTTGAAGTATCTAAATTGTTTGTGGCACCTTTGATGTTTGTCTTCAAATATGACACTCTCTCATGGAGGCAGGTGGTTCAATATTGTCATAGGGAAGACTTGGAGTGTTATGGAGCTTACCTCACAACTCCTTCCATTCATAATTTATGAGAGTTGAACCCAATTTTCAAAGAACCTAGTCTCCTCCATGTCTATTATTGGACCAGGCAAATCTATGTCTGGCATTAGAATGCAGGTAAAGGTGATAATTAGTAATGAATATAGAAAAGCTCATACTAGAAGTTTGGATATGGAGCTAGGTTTTGGATCCAGACTTGGATTTGGGGATTTGTTTTTGGATATGGAGCTGGACATTGGATCCTCATTTAGATCTATGGATTTGTTTTAGGCTTCTATATGAGTTTTTGAACCAGATCTTAGTTTGAATTATACAATAAGTCTAAAATGAGATTGATATTTGTGTCCAAAGTATGAAATTAGATCTAAATAAGTCTCAAATATCGTTGATAGTCAAATAAAAGAAGAAATTGACCATAATTAAGAGAAATTGAAGTGCTTGAAGCCAAAAATCATTGAAGGTGGTTGTAAAATTATCACAAAATGTTCAAAAAATGCTACATATAGAATTTTGAAAAATTTCAGGGTGAATGGGTGATTGCTTGCACAAACCAAAAAATACAAGGAATACATTGTACCAAACCAAGAGAATACACCAACAGCTAAACATAAACGCCACAAATATAGACACCAACAAGCCAAGAGAGGAATAAAACTTCTATCCAACTATTGCAATTCATATACATGATCAACACTCCCATGATTCAAAACAATTTTACCAATTATTCTAGAGACCACCTCTTTCAGCAATTGGGAACAAGTTTGTTGTGCTTCTTATGTGAGCTCAGTCTCATCACTTCCTTTCTACGCAACTAAGGAGTAAACCTTCCACTAGTTCCATCCATCACCATTCCTGAGCGCAGCTGAGACCACATGGTTTTCCTTCTATGTATTATCCACAATGTATAGTTGTGGCATAGCAGGAGTGTCAACTTGATCCTTTCTATGGATTAGGTCAATCTTAAGCCATATGCACACTATCTCCTTATCCTGCTTGCCTTAATTCATAGCTAGAAATGCATCTTTATAATATTGCCATACAATGTGGAACAAGTTCTTAGATAGGCGATTTGTTGACATGCTATCATGCACAATATTGTTCATCATCCACCACGTCTTCCACCACACAATGTGTAATACAACTTTCCAGCAGCCTGTTAGCAACTTTTGTTTGAATGCAACTCAGTGCCACACTTGAAGTTCCTTGTGAGATTCCATTCATGGGATCTATTTCTTCTAAACAGATTCACAGTTCTTTGCTAGTCCTCCTAGCTTACTCAACACCCGAAAAAGAGATGCATATTATCTTCTTCAGCGTTCTTACATAATCAGCATCTACTAGGGATTCGAAGACCCATCCTTTGGCATTTGTCAAGGGTAAGGAGTTTGCTACTACATGCAAGATAGACAAACCAGTTTACATGCACTGGCACTTTTACTGAACAGATTTGCTTTTTCCATGTATCACGATTACTATTTCTCCTAGTTGTATTGAAAATTTAACCAGCTTTAAGAGTGGAAACGTCTTTAGTTTTCTACGCTCACTGGTCACCAGTATTAGAGAAAGAAGTGTTGATAACAGACCTAATGCATAACAAATTGGATATGGACGAATTCTCATATTTGAGCTTAGCTTCCTTTAGGATGATATGAATCTCTGTTTTTATACTTCCATAAAGTTTCTTCACTAATATTTCTGACGAGCTCCATATCCTGCCTTAAATTTGACTACACCACCATAACCCCCTTTCCATTAAATATGGTCCTTAACAAGATTCTACCCTATAGCCAAGCTTTTCCAGCAGTAGGAACCGTTCTTGGAGGTTTTGAGGGTCCAAAGTCCATGCCCAAATCTTAAATATCTGCTTTTAATCCAATCCCGTGGCACATATGGATAGTTCATCAAGTGGCATATCATACTAACACGGAGAGCATCAATCCACCGAGCCACTGGTTTTAAGCCAATGCCGCCTTCTGGTTTGAGCATACAAAGATCTTTTTAGAAACCCAAACTAATATGAGGCACTTGATTAATCAAATATACTATGATAAAAACTACTTAAAAGATGAACTAATTTGAACATATTCCATCTGACACGTCTACAAGAGGCCATTAAACACGTTAAGGAGGCTTTAATGGGGCCTCTCTAGGTAAAAACCCAAATTACCACATGCACTTACTCTTTTACTCTAGGTGAACTAGAAACAAATCTTACCTAATACCAAATATTAATTATCTTAAAAGGGCTCTGGTTTCCAACACGTATGATGTGACCATGGAGAAAACAAAGAGAACATGCATCCCATTGTATGAAGAAGCGCATAGCAATGAAGATTAAGACCTTAGCTAGCTAGTTATGCAACATATGCTATGAAACATGCAACAATCATGCAATGATGTGCCTAAAACCCATGTGAAACCTAAATCACAGCCAAGAATGAACTCCTAACATGCATCATGCATGGGGTGCAGATGCATGTGAAGATCAGATCTAAAATTTATTACACAACCAAAACCTAACTATGTCTCACCATCACCAGCCAATCGCGACTACAGCAACACGTTGGTTTACCTATTCTACACCAAGTTTAACACCAAACCCAATGCCTCCAATGCAACTTTCCTAACACAACTAGTGGCTTCAATACGTGAAAACACACATGCTTGACATATCAGAAAACAGCAATAAAAGCTATAATTAAACCTACCCATAGCATGGCTACTAAAAACCATAACGAATAAGAGTAATAGACTCTTCATCTTTTCCTAAAAGAACCAGTCATAAAAACTCAATCCGAAAGCTAAAATGTACACGAAAGCTTACTGGTTGGATGTGGGCAACATGAAGGGACATCAGAAAATAGCTAGTAAGTTCTTACCTCTACCAGGATCTCAAGAAGAAACACGTAGGTTCTAAATAACTATACCCATTCCCTATGGGGAGTTTGGCAACAGCAACATGATCATGTGCTATATTTCTGCTAAAAAATTGGGGCATATTCGTTGAACACTTATAAAAGATGTCTGCTAAAAAATTGGGGCATATTCGTTGAACACTTATAAAAGATGTTTCATGAATTTGCTTTAATTTTTGCGACGGATAAATGAAACAATGATATCCTGTTACAGTAGCTGTCCCGACCCTAAAAATATAATTCAAAAATTGAATGCCTATTGAATATACATCCAAGAGCCATCAACATGTTGTAGATGTCAGCCTTAAACTAAACTTAACTGAGCACTCTCAGCTCAACCCACCAAGAGTAACACTTGAGTTTCAATTGACCTTCATCTGCCTTCATTTAGTTTTATGCCTCCCCGTGTGATGCCAACACTTCATGACACCTTGAAAAAATGGTTTTTGTAGAAACTTGGTTTTTTCCTCTCCCCGAGTGATGTTCACCGTTGATTCTCAGCAAATGGACGGTGGTGCTGATTTTCACCGAGCCTGGCATGTACTATATATATATATATATATATTATATATACCGTTGATTCTCAGCAGAATGGACGGTGGTGCTGATTTTCACCGAGCCTGGCATGTATTATATACATATATATATTATATATATACATAATGCTTCATTTCACATTGGGAATGCCGAGTAATCAAATCAAATACCTCTCAACGGTAGGAAAAAATGTTGAAGGCCACCACGTGACGACTTAAGGCTATATTACTTTAGATATGAGATCCAAGGTGATGGATTTGATGTCTGATCCTGCTCTTCCCTTGTCGGACCTGCTTTTCCCTATTTAACATAAACCTAAAATCCAAGGTGCCAAAATCCTTGGTTAATTTAAGTAGTGGTGTCAAGATGTGTAGATTTCATATTAAGATAGGACTTGAGACAACTGAGGATCTCACGTTGTAAATCCAGGGGAAGCTTCAGCCAAGCGCCTATGCTTAAGTCTCAAATTAAACCGAATTAAATAAATGTCCATAGAAAATATCACAAATAAACAATCTAATTAAATTAAAAAATTTTCTTCTGACTTGGTAAGTTTAATTATTGAAGAAATTATGATAAAACACAAAAGAAATATGTGAAACAGCATAAGGAGTGTGTCAAAGTGCAAGTTCCCATATTAATCAGCATGAAAAAAGTGAGCATCACTCCTTGTAAAATATATGACAAATATAGTATTAAAGATGGTTATAAAATGGCTAATAAAAGAAAATGTATGCATGAGACAAACGGAGGGGAAAAGAGAGAAAAGGAGGGGGAAGGGATAAAAGATAGTGATTAATTATTAACGAGTTAGATTAGTAATTGCTTTTTCTTTTATTTGTCACAAATTTTTGCTCACACTAAGTAATGGGTACAACTGGTTGAATTAGATGACGTGTTGTAGATAAGTATTCCTTTTAATTTTTAAAAGATACTATAATATGACGATGGCATTGAATTAAAATTAAAAATACCGTTATAAAGGCAAGTGAACTTCTCGCCTCCCCTCTTCCTCTCATTCACATTCAAGCAGGTCAGCACACGCGCACACGTACGCGGCTACGCGCACGAAGGGTGTCTGAGGCAACGTTGTTAATAACCGGACGGGCGGAGCCGCTGAGCGAAAGGTGTCTAATTTGGCGATCCCGTCTCCCATCTTTGATCATTCTCCATTCATCCCGATTCCCGATCGATCGAGCTCAGACTCGCGAGGAGAAGAAGGGGAGAAGATAGCTGGGGGATGGCTCGAGGGACGTCTCAATCTCAGTCGGCGTCGTCGTCAACGTCGCGACCCGGCCTGGTGGGGGCACCCCGCGGGACGGCAGCTGCGGCGGCCGGGCTCAGGCGAAGGAGGGTGACCGGCGGGGGAGGGTCTGCTGGCGGAGGGATGTCCGGCGGAGGCGGCGCCAGCAACATGTTGAGGTTCTACACGGACGACGTGCCGGGGCTGAAGATCACGCCCACCGTGGTCCTGGTGATGAGTCTTTGCTTCATCGCCTTTGTCACGCTTCTCCACGTCGTCGGCAAGTTCTACCGCTACAAATCCGGCGGATCCCCCTGAGCTGCCCGCCCCATCGCTGGTCGGACCGCCCGCCTGCTACTCTCTCTCTCTATCTTTCTTTTCGTTCTTAGCTTCGCGACTTTCCTGCTGGGGAGATCTTTCTTTATTCCTTCTTCTCTTTCTGTTGAATCTTTTTTTTTCCGCGTTTGATGTGGAAGACTTGATCATGATGTGCTCATGTTTCCTTTGGGAAAATTTTGGCTTGTGGATTACTTCTTAATACTAATGTTGTGAAACGGTTGTGTTAATTTCTTGGATTTAAGTCTCTTGTTGCTTTCTTAGTGCATGATGCGAAGGTGGTTGTTGTTTAGATTGACGATCTATTACTTTTGGGGCTTGGATGCTTACTTCTGCGGCTTTACTCATTCTCAGTCTGTTTTCCCTTTTCGTTCTCCCGATAGGTTCTACGGCTCCTTTTTCAATTTTCACGAAGGAAAGGGCGTGCAAGGGTGAAAGTGAAACCGTTACTGCTTGACTTCTTCTCCCCAAATTTGTTCCTTTTTGTAATTTCTTTCCGTTGAGGGCATAAGTACATCTTCTTCTCTTGCTGTTACAAGAAACATGAGGAAAGTGATATCTATTAGTTTTTTTCTTCTCATATGAGATTTTGTGTAGTGAACGTGTTCATTTGACATGATGTATGATTCTGTTGAACCCGGAAAAATATACCTGGATGTTCAGTTGACGTGATCTTTGAGCTTTTATGCTAGAATGAAGGTTCACATATAGTGTGTTATTAGACATGGGGAATGGAAAAAAATGTTGGAATCCTGAAAAAAAAGCCTAAATCCAGGATTCTGTTTAGCAAAGTCCAGACTGATGGTGGATGAATGTCTAACCACTTGCAACGGATTCCAGTAGTCTAAATGTTTGAACAGTGTTGTACGTATCGTACGATACGTGGCCGTCGTACAATACGTATCGTATCGTTTACAAAATACGATACGATACACCCCTGTATCGTAAATAGGGGCGTATCGTGCCTGCATCGTACGATACATACGATATAGGCCCCCGTATCGTACGATACGAGCTGATTTAAAAAAAAAGGGCTCGAATCCCCCTTTTTTGAGTTTTCTTTATAAAAACCCGCCCCTTCTTCATTTCTAACCTAGAGATTGTGCCGCCGTGGAGGGAAATCATCGATTTCTATTGTTAAATCATCGATTAAACCATGGATTTGTGCGTAGGTGGCTGATTCCCGTTGGGAGGAAAGGGTTTTTTTTAAAATCGTGAAGGTGAAGGTGAAAACCAAGATGGAGATGAGGATGAGAATGAATATGATGAAGATTATGAATGAGAGTTGAGAGTGCTTTCATTTTATATGTATTGACATTGAACATTTTCACAATTTCTTTATCATCTTGTGATGTAATACATAACATCTAAAACTTGTTTTTGATGTGATATCTCATAGACTTATAAACCTTATGACTTACGAATCTATGGTTATGAAATTAAGATATACATTATGTAATTGTTGACTTGTTGTGCTTTCTAGATTGATATTGTTATGAATTTTGATGTTTACAAATGATGAACCATAACTTTATAGCAATTGTAAAACATGTTTTTTATGAATAACATATTATTCTTGATTTTTACTGATTTTTTATGAATTTTTCGAATTTTTTTCCTATTTTACTAATTTATTAAAAAAACGATATGGTTATGATATTTTACGGGCGTATCTTAAAGCCAGACCGATACGGCTTACGATATGCTTTTTACAACATTGGTTTGAACTAATCACTGTCCATCACATGGTCTCATCTTGCTTTGTCCTTGCTTCATTTTATGCTATTGTGCGTGCTTGGTTTATTTATGATGACGCTAGCTCCATAACTTCCTATGTGGCGTTGTCCTTATTAATTTCAGTGATGGTCTTCAAGTGATTGGCAAGGACCCTTGTTTGAACTTGAAAGTTGCTTTTACCAAATTTAGTTTTATTTTCTCTTGTACTCTACTCTAACTGTGTGTAGTTAAAGACTACTAGATATATGTCTTATTTACTTGTGCTTTGTTCCAACTTCCAAGTATTGTGGCAGCACTTTTTTCAGAAAGGCAAAAAAATTGGAAAATAAAGAAAAATAAGCCAAATTGAAAATAATGCATTATTTTTGTATCCTTTTTATGTTTTCTTCAGAAAAAAATATTTTTTTAGTATCATTTGAATGTTTTTAGGCTTCATTTTAGTGACTATTTCGACATTTTTATCGATGTTCTTGTAGGAAAGTTAGTAGAAAACTCAAATTTCTCAGAATTTATTCTTTTATATATTTTTGATTTTTTTGAATTGCTGAGATCTTCCCAGGAAAAGCAAACTTTCCAATTAATAATTGAGAAACACCTTGCTGATTAAGACCCGACAAGCATATTTGTGGCAATAGATTAAATTTTTAAAACATGTCAGTTTGTTTTAGTCAATGCTACTTCATCATCATATAGACAGTATTTACTGGTGCAACTTTATTGTTCCAACTACATGATATCAAGGCTTGGGTGCAGTAGTGCCTGTATACTTCTAGCCTATGTCACACGGGTGCGGATGCGATACGGGTGCGGATACGGCAATTTTCAAATTTGTTGGATACGTGGACATGGCTACATTAAATATTATAAAAAATGATAAGATTAAAAAAAACATTAAATTAATAGTGCACTCTTACAATCTTGTTAGAAAATGTGTTTTATCACAAAAGTACTGAATATCTGAAAGGATTGTTCATGGAAATAATTGGATGCATCATAAAAAATTGATAAAATGAAAAAAAAAACATTAAATTAATGACTTTTATTTTTGCCGTGTCCTAGCCGTGTCCGCACCCGTATCCCCGTGTCCGCGTGTCGACACAGATACGTGGGCTATTTTGCCGTGTCCGTGTGACATAGCTTCTAGCTAGTATGCTGGGTGTTGTTTCCATATACAAGGGTTGTTGATAAAATGTGTATATTCTGCTCTGCGCTGCAACTAATTTAGTGCTTGTATACTTCTAGCTAGTATGCTGGTATAACTGGTGTTGTTTCTATATACAAGGGTTGTTGATAAAATATTAAAATGTGTATACTCATCCAATTAACTTGTGTTTTTGATCTATAGTTTGCTGCAAATCTTGTTTTAAAGAATGATATACAGTAGGTTGATGATTCATCACAGCTTTTGATTCATCTGGTGGCATTAATGAAATAGGTAAAAATACTCAAAGGTTGTTAGCATCAAAATTTCAGAGTAATTGTTCATGCTAGTTTGAAAACATTTAATGTACATTACTACATGAATGAGTTGAAAAAGAAAACTGTGATGGTAACTAAGCAAGATGTGCATTATTTGAACATGAATGCGTATCATTAGTAGTCATTAGTCAAGCATGGATGTCAATTGAAGAGTGAAAGATGAAAAGACAAAGTGGAAGGAGAAGAAGAAGATGAAAATTAGTTTCTATAATTTATTGTTGAATTTAAAACTTGGTTGTAAAATACTTAGTCCAGAAAAAGAAACAGTTTATTTAGTATATGCTTGTACAACTTATGTTGCTTTCAAGAATTTTAAATGTTATCTTGTTTGATGTTCTTAGAAGATCAAGCCCGTTATTCTTATGCCTTGAATGTCAATAATGGTGTTATGTTGATCCTTCCAGTTTTGATGCTTTAAGTGGTCCATCACTAATGCTTAGTTAAACTTTAGGTTTTTCGTATACTTAAACAAGATTCTTTCCTTTTTTGATATGCTTATTTTTAATTTTTTGAAAGGTTGTTATTTATAAAACTCTTATGATCTTTAATATGTTACCAATGTGTATCTAGTTTTATGATGCTGGTCATGTGTCAAAATATATATTTTACTTCCTTGCTATAAATATAAAAAGCATAATACAAGAAAGGTATTATCTTTTAGATGTATTATCATGCAGTTTCTTGCTGCAACCTTTCTAAATCACTTTTTTATACTCATGTCTGCGTCACCATATGAGTATGGGGTTGTCAGTGGGATGAACCTCCATTTGAGACTGAAAACTTCAATACCTGTGTCCAGCTAAGAGGTGCTAATACCAGATCCCTGGTCAGGTCTGATCAGACATTTCATTGCAAAACCATGTCAGGATCTGAAAACATGAACCAAAAAGTAGCTCATACCTGAGACTCTTTCTTTAGTTTATGGTGAAAAATACAGATGCTATGTCACACGTGAGGGTATGGTGTTACATTTCTCAAAGAATTTTGGTGTAGTTGCAGCAAATATATATATATATATATATATATATATATATATATATATATATATATATATATATATATATATATATATAATGTGTTGATTTAACCCAACAATAAAATAACCCCACACCATCATTCGTTGTGGTCCATTCGATAAAATGTAATCGAATGGCTCCAACGAAGCTCAAAACCGTATGGGTGGGCAGGAGGAACAAAACCCCCTTTTCGCCCCCACTCCTAACGGTGCACTCCCTCTCCTCTCTTCCCCACTCTACCCGTTTCTTTTCAGACTTTCAGTGCTGAGAGAGCTGTGTCCTCAACAGCACTCATCAAAACACCATCTCTACCCATGAAACTGCATGGAAGAACCAAACCCTGCTTCCTCACTGGATCAGCCCTTGAAGCTCATCGTGTTTTCTCAGGTACTAACACCCATCACCCGTCACCCATTCCCTTCTTTGTTTATCTTCTGAATTAATCTTGTTAGAGAAGGATACACAGTATGAGAACCGAGAAGAAAAAATCTTAAATCAATCTTGGCAAGATTTATATTGGGATTGAAGATGGGCACCATGAAAAAATTAAAATGATAACAGCATGAGAACCAGAGAGGGCTTCTTTTCTTCCTCAACCTCATCCTCATCCTCACATTGTCTTCTACTTCTTGTTTATTTGGCAACATTGAATAAACACACTTTTTTGTCTCCTAGTTTGTTGGCAATAATGCCTCACAGTGATATTTCTTAAAAAATTTCCACCATATTGTAGGGCCACTTAACAGTTTCCCCTTTCGATTGCTGGAATTTTGCTGTTGGTTACCTGAGAAGAGATCATGAGCTTCATGGGCTGGTTCAGCAAGGGAGCAGGGGTTGGTTCTTCCACAGAACTTTATGGGCAGAGATGGGCAAGAGATGGTGCTTTGATGGGTGCTTTTGAGGATGCTGCTCCCTCTGCACTGAAAGGGAACAGATAGGGTAGGGAAAAGAGGAGAGGAAAGTGCACTGTGAGGAATGCTGGCGAAAGATGGGTTTTGTTTTCCCTGCTCACCTGATTTTCGTTTTAGCCATTCAATCACAATTGATTGAATGGCCCACAGCAAATGCTGGCGTTGGGTTAAATCAACACGTTATATATGTATATACATATGAAAAACTGACGGGTGCACCCATGCTGCACCTACAAGTGTGGTAGCCTATCTTGTGAGTCCTTGTGATGTAGCAGAGATGTTGATCAAAATTCAGGTTCGTCCCTGGTCTTGGCATGAATATCATTAGCAACACCTGCTTCATTTATTAACCAGGCATTATGGATCCAACCTGAACATTTTTTTGGTTTTTTTCACCAAGTCTGGCTCCACGTGAGCGGCTTGAGTCGTATCTGAACCATTCACAACCCTGTGGAAAATGTGTATGACTAACTTTTCTTACTACTGATGTGTCTCTTGTGACTTTTAGTTGTTGTATGTAGCTGCTTAAAATAACTTATTTTGTTGGTTTCAATTGTTTGCTTTTTTAACTTTTGAATCTAATTGAAGGCATTATGATTCTCAGTAACAGGAAGTAGGCTTCTAAGAAAGTTCTCATGGACATATTAACATAACTTTTCAATTCCGTATGGACTGTATTCAACCCATTCATATGATGAGAAAATTTGTTTAAATTTTCATTTGTTTTCTGGAATGCTAAATTATTTTAGTAAATTACGGGTATGCTTAATTTGCCTTTTCATTCTTAGTTGTCTTAGATTTTTCGTGATTTGTTATCATCAATATAAAAAGTTCACAGGTTACGAGGAAAAAGTAAGTGCCCTACATGAACATTTGATTACTATTTTCATTTCTCAATCCTGTAACCTAGATCCAAGATTGAGGCCTTTGCTAAAAATGAATTTTTTTTTTCTATGTTTCCACCTGTGATTCAACTTCACTGCTGCTTAAGCTTTCTTGTCAAATTCATACCAGCACATAGTCATGGCTAACTTTTGTTCTATAATATGTGGTTCATCATCTGTAATGAACATAGAGCAAAGTACCTATTTCCTAATGGCTGTTGCAACATTGGTGAGTAGCAGGGAGATATAAGCTTAAAATTGGCCATTGGTGTGCTCCTAACTAGCTAAAAACGTGATGACTATGCTAAACTCTATCTTAAGCTCTGTCTAAGTCTGCGGGGACCACATATAAGTTGTTCTATTTTCTCCAAAATCATTTTATAAGCTGCCTTAACAAAAAATGTCTTCTAGTGAGGATCTTCTTAGGGATAAAGCCAAATGAGTATTCTGATACATGCAATGCTTCCCCTAAACTTATTTTAATGTCTCTCTCTTTCTATCTCACATATATGTACATGTGTGTATATGCAAGTATATTGTTTTCCTATTTGGTTTGAGTTGTTTAACATGGATTTTACATTTTCATCAGATTTTTCTTTTAGGCCCTTTGGTCCTTCATGTTTTAGATTTCTGACACATGGAACTGCATAATGACATTGGCAAAAAAATAGGAGCTATGTCACATGGATGTGGATGAAGGAACTGGCACACATTGCATGATGCTTGACATGGTTGTACATGCATCTGAATGATTCTTAACCTAAAGCAACAAAAATTCTCTCATGTGCTGCCTTCTTGAACAAATTCTAGGTTATCATAGTTATAATTAAATGCATAATTGATGACAAATCCATAATAAAGAATATGTATAAATGCAATATCAGCATCATAATTCAAGGGCATGCATAATGGTATAGATATAATGTTAGCTGGACTATGTATGATGATGTTTGTTAGAGGTCAAGAGTGTCACACATGTCAAGATGGGATATGCGTGCTAGATGCCCATGTAGCATAGAGTAAGAGATATTTCTGAAAGGAGGGGGATCGGTTCAGTTGAGATGCGCTAATCTTACAGAAAGCGATGTTCTGGGGTGCTTTCAGTTGTGAATGATGGCAATTGAGTGTTCCTTCTAGTTGTGGATGGCGACAATTGACTGGCTTATCATGTGACAATTCCTAAAGAGGGTATGCTTTTGCTAGCAGCTATATTGTGCTATTTATCAGCCTGAACAGAGAAGAACCGTCTTTTTTAAGTTCACACCTCTGACGAATTACTTCCAAAGAAGAACACATTTTTAATGTATGAAAACGTGGAACTACATCCGCTTGGAAGCTAGTGAAGCCCTTTGGGTGTACCTCCTTGGCCAATGGTGGTATTCCTGCAGCTATGACTTGTGCAATCAGTGACATTCATGGGAATCAAATTGTATCTTCCTGCATGAAAGCTGCAGATCCTGCTATGCTGAATACTTTCAATCCATATTTAGAGTGTGTGTAGCTTCTGGTTTTGGAAAAGGAAATTTCTTCCAAGACATGGAATTGACTTGGTTTTCGATGAATCATATTGTTGCTGATAGAAATTTGATTTAAGGACAAGAGTTGCTAGGCTTATTTAAGGCACTATACACAAGATGTGGGAAGTTTGGAGCAAAATCATTTGTCTGCCTTCTAAGTAACTTGGTGCCAAATAAAGGGGGGATACATTTGCAGTGCATCTGTGGAGGTTGGATGCACTCAATCAAATTCTGGTTGCCTTGTGCAGGAAGACTATTGTGTCTATCAAACTCAAGATAGATAGTTTGAAGAAGACGATCGGTGGATTTAACTGGAAAAATACAGAAGCCTTATTCATGAACTGCCTGGTGTTAGGCAAGAGAGCTAGTGACATAATAATAGAACTTCCATATTGATGACACTTTGATACTATGTATGACTGTCATATTGATGTCATGGTAGAGTTGTCAAGAAGATAGATACTTGCCATTTTAAGTTGATTAGGTGGAGCCTGTAGTAGTAGAGTGCCTATTCTAGCAGAGAGAAGATGCTGAGATTTCAAATATTGCAAATTGTAGTATAGAGCCCAGAGCATCAATATCATAGTTTGTGATAGGATCTGGAAACATAAAGTATCTGAATGGGCTTAAACTTCCATGACCATAACCTGATTCTAAGTTGATTTTTGATGTGGTAATCCTTGCCTTTCAGCTCTTTCCTAATAATAGAAAGGTTAGAAATTATGGTGCTTTCAAAGAAGTGAAGAAACCATGAGCTTAGGTGGAGGTGGTCTTGGGTCCTTTCTGTGATGTTGCTCATTTTTGTGATCTATTCCTTTTTTTCTCATTTTTGCTTGAACGATGTCAACTAATGAATAGATGGGGGCCTTTTCAAATTTCAGGTCTGTTGAGGCTACAGAATTAGAGAGTATCAGAGTAAACTCGATTAAGTGTAGATTCATGGAGTTTGATTGACCAGAATTCTGCACATTGGTCAGTTTCTGGGAGGAGCAAAATGAAGGGGAGCTTCCAGGCAGGCTTGATCTTCTTGTAGAGTGGTTCAAGCCATAAAGCCACACTGAGAAAGCCAAGCTTTTCCCTAATCTTTGGCTAATGACTAACATAATCTATTATTAGGAAGCTTTAAGGTGTATCGGAGAGCTTCAAGGATGAAGGTGGAGAAGGATTGTTGAATGGGCTGCGGGTTTTGGACAACGAACTCTGCTTACTCTATTTCTTCTTTCTCTGTTCAATATATGCAGCCAAAATGTTGTGTTTCCCCACATTCATCAGAGACCATGTAGTTGTTCAGGATCTAATTGCTCGTCATGTACACAATGTTAAGACAATTTAATCTCTCCTTGCTCTTCAGTTGAACAAATGCAGCTTATTTCTTGATGATGGGATGTGAAAGTATATCTGTGATTCTGTGTGCTTTCCTAATAGGAATTCTAGCATAAACCCTATTGATTACTTCGTGTTATCCAAGGGTTCAACTGCTATATCTACTTAGTCAGTTGCATATTGATTGTACTTTTCAACTTTAGGTTGCTGATGGTGTTCTCCAGGAACATTTGTTTTCAAAACCTAGCTGATGATCAGTTTGACTTTCATCATTTCTTCTCAATGAAAACTACCCAAATGGGTCTGATATGTAAAGCACGTACAATGCAATCTTTGGTTTGTAAGTTTTAGTAGGTTTTCTTGCGAACCCCACGTTTGGTTCATCCTTCACATTTTGGTTTGAGGTATTGCTTCAGCTAGAGCAGAGGTTTCATGTGCCTACATTCAATATTCTTTATTAGACAAAAGTTACAAGTGTCCTGGATGCAAAACAATCCAAAAACATCTGAAACAACTTCATCATTATCTTTCAGGGGAATTGGTCATGGCGGCAGCCAAAGCCAGAGAACAAGATAAACCTCTTGTTTATGTCCCCTGTTTTCGCTTTTTTTCTTCTGTGTGGTGGTTGACGTGGTTTCTGCAATTTTCTTTTTAATGCCAAGTTGCAGCAATTTGCTGAACTTCATATCATATTATTGACTACCTTTGCATTAATTCAGCTGCTGATTGATACTGCAATTGAAGTTAGATGTGGTTTCTGCAATTTTCTTTTTAATGCCAAGTTGCAGCAATTTGCTGAACTTCATATCATATTATTGACTACCTTTGCATTAATTCAGCTGCTGATTGATACTGCAATTGAAGTTAGACGGCTGTGATTTCCAACTAAAAAGTAACCAGTATGAGGTGAAGTTAGACAGCTAGCAAGAGCAGAGTTTTCATGCGCCTACTTAGTCAGCTGCATATTGATTTCCTCCACCTCCCTCGCTCCTTTCTTTCTCTGCCTCCCTTCTTCCTTCCTCGCTTTCTTTTTCCTCCGCCTCCCTTCTTCCTCCCTGGCTTCCTTCTTCCTCCGCCTCCCTTCTTCCTTTTTCGCTTCTTTCTTCCTCCGCCTCCCTTCTTCCTCCCTCGCTCCCTTCTTCCTCCGCCTCCCTTCTTCCTCCCTCGCTCCCTTCTTCCTCTGCCTCCCTTCTTCCTCCCTCGCGCCCTTCTTCTTCCACCGCCTCCCTTCTTCTTCCTTCACTCCCTTCTTCCTTTCTCGCTCCCTTCTTTCTCAACACCTGGAAATATATTTCTTTTTCATCAAACTAAAAAATAAATTTCTTGAAATTTATTTTTCAGTCATCACACACATCAAAATGAGAATTGAAAAGATTTTTTTCATTCCATTTTTTCAGGAAATATATTTTCAGAAATATATTTTTAATTCTAGATTTCGAGGCCATCAAACACTACTTCATTGGAAATTATCTGATACTCCACCTCAAGTTGGAGTGTGAAGATCTGTAATTCCCAACTTGATCAATGTATTTCTGAAAACTTATCTTCCCAACGGCTTGGTAAATATATCAGCAGTTTGTAGTCGTGTTGATACATGTTGTTGAATAATCACTTGCAGAGTTGCTTGATCGTCACAATAAAGTTCAGTTGCTTTGAGACTTTGCAAACTCAAATAAGCTAACAAGGCTCTCAACCATACAATCTCAGAGCTCTCAACCATACAATCTCAAGGTCACGGTGGCCATATCTCTGTCTTTGACCTCAGCTGACCACTTGGCCATAGTAGATTGTTTCCTTGATCTCTAAGCAATTGGGCTTTCTCTAAGGCACACAATATAGCCATTATCAGATTTTAGGGTAAAAGGACGACTGGCCTAATTAGAGTCACAATATGCCTTTATTTTTTCCAGAATTGGTGAAGTAAAATTCCTTTACTTGGTAAAGTTCTCAAGTATCTCAAGACTCAAAGTGCAGCTTTATAATGTGGTCGCCACGGAGATTGCATAAATTGACTCAAGACATGTACACAATACATAATGTCTGGACGAGTGATAGTCAAATATATTAGGCGTTTAACTAGTGAGCTTGATTTTTCATTAAATCACCATCTTTTGGACTTAGGCGTAGCTTTTGGTGCATAGGAAATTGGACAGACATTCGCAATAATATGTAACACATATTTTGTTTGTCTTTGAAAAATACCAAATGGTGCCCATGCAACTTCTATCCCCAAGAAACACATCTAGTTTCCTAAGTCCTTAATATTGAAGCGCGAATGAACGACACCAGTTTGTTGCTCATTATTTCCTGAAATAATGAGAACGTCAACATGTACTAAAACAATAACAAACTTAATTTCCTTGTGTCGTGTAAATAGAGTATAATTAGCTACAAATTGAGTAAATTTTGCATCTTTGTAGTCATAAGTTTGTGAAGCCAATTACACCAACGTGCTGCCTATTTGAGATCATACAATGATTTGTGAAGTTGACATACTTTTATTTGGAGGATATTCCCCAAAGCCAGGTCTTAATGTCATGTATACTTCTTCATGTAGTTCGCCATGAATAAAGGCATTACTCATATTCATTTGATACAAAGACCAACCTCGAATGGATGAAGTAGTCAATAATGTGCACATGGTAATCAATTTGGCAATGGGGGCAAAGGTTTCATGATAGTCCAATCTTCCAACTTATGCGTAACCCTTGGACACAAGACAGGCCTTGTATCTCTCGATGCTCCAATCTGCTCGTCTTATGATTTTGTATAACTAACGAGACTCAATCGACTGCTTATCAGGGGTAAACAAGTAATAGTCCAACAATTATTTTGTTGAAGCACACAGATTTTTCTCGGTCATAGCATCTCGCCAATGTTGTTGCTGAACTGCCTCCGTGTACGTGCACGGTTCAACATCACTTATAGGTTAGAAAAGTGTAGTGGGATTTGGATAGTTTGGAATCATGGAGATAGTTATGAAATGGGCAGCGGGTACCTGATAAGTGCCCAATTGGTGGTGTATCCTTTTCCAACGAATTAGATATCGTCACATTTGAACAAGCATAGTCTTTGAGGTATGAAGGTGGATGCCAAGGTCGATCAGATCTGCGTAGGTCATTGGAAGGTGTATTATTGGTTTGACTACCAGCCAAGGGTGACGGTGGAAGAAAAGTAGAAGATGATGGAAAATGCAGATTAATTTCAGCAATTGTTTCCATTGAAGATGGAGGCGATAGATATGTAATAGTGGAAGAGGGAGGAGGTTCTATTACTCCTTCACTTTCACTAGAAATCACAATATTTCTTCCATAAAGTCATCTTGAACATTTGATAAAACTAGTGAGTTTTGTAACTGATAATCTTGAATTTCTGTCTGATATGGAAAACCTATCTTCATAGGAGACTACATCCCGGCTGGTAAAAATTTGTTTCCTCTCAAGATTGTAGATTCGATATCCTTCTTGGTTAAAAGAATACCCAACAAATATACATTTGTTAACTCTTGAATCAAATTTATCCTGAAGTTGAAGGTTTTTGGCATAACATAGACATCCGAATACCTAGAGAGAATCATAGTTGGGCTTTTTGTTATAAAGTAATTCATACGGAGATTTTTTTTTTTTTTTTTATCTAGAACAATGGAAGGAACTCTGTTGATAAAATATGTGGCCATCAAAATACAGTCACCCCAAAAAGTGATGGGTAGATTTGCATGGAATTTACGTGCATAGACAACTTCAAGTAAATGTTGGTGTTTTCGCTGAACCCGCCCATTCTGTTGGGGGGTTTGAACACACAACGTTTGCTGATCAATTCCATGAGTATGAAAATAATCTTTCATGGATTAAGCTGTGAGTTCAGCTCCATTATCACTTCACGATTTGAACATGAGATCCGAATTGAGTAACTACCGTTGTATAAAATCAAGCCAAACAAGCAAGAGTTTCGAATTTGAATTTCATTAAGAAAACCCATGTAGACGAGTATAATAATTGCTTCAGTGCAAAAGGACTATGGTAAGAAAATATTAAGCTATGGTGTGTGATGGAGTAAAATAAAATATTGCAATGGATCAAAGCAAAAGGACGGCTTGCTCTACTAACAGTGATAGGAAAAGGTAAGAGAGTGAATTTCACTTTATGACGTGCATCACAAAGAAATTCATGTCAAGAAATAATAGTATCCTTGTTCAAAGAAACAATTTTATCAAGAGAAGGACGATCAAGTCTCATGTTCTAAATATGAGCTTGATTAACACGAGCAATTGATAGGGCATGAGAAATAGAAGGTAAAAAGAAATGGTACAGTCCACGGCTAACCCTACCCACACCAATTGGCTTCCTCATCAAACGGTCATGGACAACACAACATGATGAAAGAAAAACAAAAGCACAATTAGATGTTTGGGTATGTTTTGGGAAAGATAAAATGTTATATTTAAAATCTGAAACATGTAGCACATTGGTAAAAAAATATTGGAATTTAGTTGAACGGATCCATCATGGGTGATAGTCATTCGATGGCCATTAGGAAGGTTTATGCTGTGTGATTTAGACAAAATTCTAACACCAATCAAAAGGTGAAATTGGGAATCATATGGTCAGATGCACCTGTGTCAATGACCTAAGGGAGGAAATTATATTGAGGCGTGAGTGAGTTCATACCTACAAGATTAACGACAGTTGGTGTAGCTTCAACATTTAATCAAGGTGCTAGTTGACAAAGTTGATCCTCAGTTATCTAGTTTTGTATGCATTAATATTAGAGCTAGTAATTACCCTTTGCATGGATCTGTGATGATGTGGATCATGAATTGTATCACTTAATTCAAGTATCTCCAGTTCATGGTCTCAAATTTCAGCGATCCACTTAGTTTTCTAAAACTTCCCTATTCCAAATTCAAGACTCCCTCTTTCCATTTAGGTATGACAACAATCATATCTTGAGATCTTAAACACTTATCTAGTCCTTGATCTGATTACTTATGTTAAAGCCAGCATGAACGATCAAATCTTGTATCGACGAGTCGAGTCCACTCTCATGGATTCCTGCAATGAGAATAAGAAGGCGAGTTAATATTTTGATAATTCTTTATTCATCCCATATGAATGGTCATGCCGTGCAAGATTGTCAAATTTTGCATGGTTAACAACTCACTACGATTGTAAGGGTACAAAATTTTTTATGATTTATAGAAAGTAGAGAGGATCAAACCACCATAAAAGATTCCTATCTTAAATCAAAAGTTGGGGCAAAGTAGTAAGAAGCCAGACAAATCACAAGTACACATCTTTGCAGTCCATAATCCACAAGTAAGCATTACGCAAAGCTAGCCACAAATTGAGAAGAATGACAACATAGGAGAAACAAGCAATTTAAGACATTATTGTTCAAAGGTGATAGCAAGAAGTATCCTGGCCACACAAGAAACACGAAGTATGCTCCACTTAAGCAAAAGAGGGAGCAAAATTTTGGAATATCTTCTAAATAGGGGCTTTTTCAAGTTCCCCTGGGTGGCTGATCATCTAGAGGTAAATGGGAAAACAAACATTAATTTTACAAGTTTCAAAGAAGTCTTGGCCAAAACACCTCATACAAGATTGCATTGACAAAGGGCTTCTGGTGGAGGAAGCGATAACTAAGGAAAATGTTGGGGCTTAAGTTGAACTTGTTATTGATTTGTTTTCTATTTTCTCATGCACTATAGGGGTACTAAGATACCCCTCCACAAAGTATCAAGCAATAACAATTGATCTTCATTAAACTAATGTGTCTCTCTTTTTCAAGTCTAAGCATCTCTATACTTTCTCATGCAATATATTTCTTGGTGGCCGAACTTTTCTTATGATCTCATTATTCTATTTCTGCCTTTACACTAGGGCATCCTTTTTATTTAGATTGAACAACCAAAAGATTCTGAAAGAAATCGAGACATTTATTTTTGAAAACTTCCAAGCAAGAGAAGTCTTCAAGCAAAGCACCACACTTTATGAAACTCACATGTCTTGGATTTTCAAGTAAACATTTCAAGAGGGATTGAACTAAAAAATTCACAACAATATCTCACACTTGCACATGATGGTTGGCTTCGTGATCAGGTGCATAGAAGTCTTCACATTTGTGCTTTAAAAAATGATTTCATGCTTCAGTGCACGGGGGTTTTCAAATTTTGTACTTCGGCACATACAAACTTTACAATTTGTTGTGGACCAGCTATGTCTGGCTCTAGCAAGCCACCAGTATGAGATGCTGCTTGGCCAGTTTGGGCATAGTTCGGGAAGCATGTGAGATCCAACCAGACATTGAGTCAAGCAGAAAGCCATGCACTTGGAATGTGCAGCGCGGTTGTGCAAAGACAAAACATATAAATACATCATGGTCATCAATCTTTTGAAACATGCAAGTTTGTCGTTGGGGAATCAGTGGTTTATCCCACACGTAGCGTTAGGCTCGCACGAGAGTGAACATGGGTTAGAGGCAATTCTCTCGGTGATCACATATGTTGGTGGTTTATCCCACACGTAGCGTTAGGCTCGCACGAGAGTGAACATGGGTTAGAGGCAATTCTCTCGGTGATCACATATGTTGCATCCACAACCAGTAGAATCACGTGGGGGCGAGCAAGTGAAAGCTCGTTGTCGAGTAGGGTGATGGTCGGCCTCCACCCAGATTTCAGGGGAAGTTTACCTTCACTCAGATTTCATATGGAAGTAGATAGACACTTGGAGGAATGACAATGTTTTGATAGGGTGTCATGGCCACAGCTTGTCGATGGCTTATTATGGGATAATCCTGGGCGATAGTGTGCCGAGTGCTTAGCACTCCTCATCTAGTCGACGGTCCCAAAACATTGATGAAAGATTCCGCTACATTAGATTGGAAACCTTTAGCACCAAACGGGCCAAATAGCTTGAAAAAGTCAGCTCATAACAAAGTGGTATTAGAGCAGATCGATTTCTCGAAAAGAACGTGAAAGATGAGAATGATCCAAAGATGCTATCAACAAGTTCTGAAAAACGTTGGCTTGTTGTTGGTGCCCATAGTTTGGGTATGTTCATCGGACACCGGTTCAAGTGACCGCGTTGGTGTTGGCTAGATGGAAATCACACGTTCCAAAGATGGTATTTGGGNCATGACAAGTGCATCAATCAGATGGATGTTGGTTCAATTGAATGAAATAAAAGGAACGATTGCAGAGTTTCTCTTGCTTGGGTCAGGTCGTTGAGGGCATTGACGATTTGGTGGTGGGAGAATGTTGTGGACCGACTATATCCGACCCGGTTAAGCCACCAGTATGAGATGCTGCTTGGCCATTACTCAGGAAGCATGTGAGACCCAATCAGATGCTGAGTCAAGCAGAAAGCAATGCACTTGAAATGTGAAGCACGGTGGTGCAAAGACAAAACACATAAGTGCATCATGGTCATCAGTCCCTTGGAATGTGCTTGTCTGTCGTGGTTTCCCACGCGTAGCATTAGGCTACGCATGGGGGTGCACGTGGGTTAGGGGCAATTCCTCTGGCGGATGCATATGCTGCGTCCACAACCATACAGAGTCACACAGGGGTGAGCAAGTGAAAACTCTGTCGAGTAGGGCGATGGTTGGCCGTTTGCTTAATGACATATAGTCAGCAACTGGCTTCGGCTGGGAACTTTTTTCCAAGGAAAGTCTACCCACAAAAAGATTTCATATGGAAGTAGATAGACTCTTGGAGGAATAGATGTGTTCTGACAGGGCCTCATGGCCTCGACTTTCTGATGGTTTACTGTGGGATAATCTTGGGTGATGGTGTGCTAAGTGCTTAGCACTGTTCGTCTAGTCCACAGTCCCAAAAGATTGATGAAAGCCTCCACTACATTGAGATTGAGTTAAGTCTGGCCGAAGGCTTGGGAAACCTTTGGTGCTGCACAAGCCAAATAGGCTTGAAAAAGTCAGCCTGCGACACTAGCATTGGTACATCATTTTGTGTTTTGACACAACTTTTCATGATTCGACACAAATTCACACTTTAGTATACATTTTTCTATCTCAGCATATGATTTTGTCCTTCAGCACACACAAGTTTTATAAGTCCTTGTGTTTTGGTATAAGACTTATCATTACAGTATGTGTTTCGTGCTTCGGTGCACATTTTTCACACCTCAACATATGATTTCACACTTCGGTGCACTTTTTCCCACTGGCACATACAAGTTTCAAAACTTTACAATCATTTACAAGCACTTGCACTATGGTATAAGACAAACAAGTATAGATGCAGTTGTATTATGGTTTGAGATATGCAAGCATAAAAGCACTCGTACTACAGAACAAAACCCACAAGCATAAAAGCACTCATACTATGTCACAAACATAGAAGCACTAGCATTTTGATGTGAGATTTTTACATTTTGATGCACACAAATACACAAGCATACAAGCACATGAACACCAATGCGTGAATCTCACAAGTGTTTACAAGCATAAAACTTTTCACAACCATACAAGCATCCAAAGTTTATAAGCACAAAAGCATTCTAAATTTTCAAAGAAACAAGTGTTCGTGAGCATTTACAAACTTACAAGTGCATTTAAGTTGACATAAAAATTTCACAAGTATTTCAAGCATAGAAGTATACAGATTCCAAAGACATAAGAGATTTCACAAGGTTTTGTTTGATGAAATCTTAATTTAAAATTTTATATCCAAGAAAATCACGTCAATGCATTTTTATTTTTTTCGATGGGAAGAATATTTCTTAGTTATGATAAACAAGTGATCCACAAAGAAGATCCTAATAGGACTATGACATGAGCTATGAGAATTAATTTGATGAAATTGACAGAGTCAGAGTTTTGAAAACACGAGTAACTTTGATAACCAAATGGATGGAAGGACCATAGGGAACCTACGTAGAGACAATAACCTAAACTAGCCTGAGAAAGCATGGACGACAATGCAAAACGAGCGTTAAGACATGGGCTTGAGCCAAACATAATTGTTCCACTAGGTCAATTTTAAGAGTACTAGGTAGGTGTAAAGCTTGCAAAGTTATCGGACCTATGAAATTTTGTTTAGTTATGTCTACAAAGTCTTCTAAACTTGAGTAAATTTGTTTAGTTATGTCTACAAAGTCTTCTAAACTTGAGTAAATTAGTCTGAGGGGTGTTCTGCACCTGGTTCTTTAAGGCTAATTGGTCTAAGAACTAGCAACCTAAAACTCGTTATAAGGGTTTAGTGGACAACTCAATAGACCTAACATTGCACATTGCACAAGACAAAATTATGCATAACCATCAAAATGATGGGGCTACATAGTTGCCTATAGGTTGGTGAGGTAATTTCTCCATAGGTGAAGGTCGACCAAACAAAGGTACAATAAAGGATTAGAAGCTAAAGCTTGAAGAGATTGAAGAGACAAGAACAAGCAAAGAAATCCTTCAGATTTCAAAAATCAAGAACTTCCCTTTATACTGAGGCATTATTTTTAGAAAGGGGATTTCTCTTTCAAAGTTTGATCTCAAGACCTTACCATTATGCTTTTAGGAATTTCAGAATTTGGTGTTCTATCTATGCCACTAACCATGACGCTCCCAACTTAGTAGCAAAGAGGGGCATTCGTAAATGCCCAAACACACAAGTCAAAATGACAATGTTTAGAAATCAAATTTCAAAAACAAGAATCATGACTAAGCCAAACAAGCACATTTTATCATAGCATTGAGCACCTATACCACGATCACCCTGGTTGCAATTTTACAAAATGACCATTTTACCCATGCATCTTGTCACCCATATTTAGATAGTTGGGAATTTCATCAAAAATTTAAGAACTGCCTAACGCTTGAGCAGAGCAATTATGCAATTCCTTAGCTTTACAAAACTTAAAGAGTCATTAGAGTTAGCTTGCCAGAGTTTCGCCTATTCTAGACCACCCAAGCCATGTCAAGGTGGACCAACCTAAACATTAGCTCTCCCCAGTGCACAACAAATATTTCCTCAGTTACTTTTGGTTTTAGAATCAAAATTTGGGTTCCAGAGCTTTGTCCTGACATCAGAGTGACACTCTTTCACCAACTTTAGTAGGTCTGAGCTAAAATTCTCAAACTCCAGGCATGTCAGCTCTTGTCGAGCAAGGATCACACACTTTAGTGTCTAATCTGAATAATTTCAAACTTTGATTTCATTCAGATTCGAGCTCAATTTCCATTGTACAAATTTTCTAAGGTTTTTCTAGTATTGGACATCTGGTTTCAGTTTATCTCAATCTTTTGAGTGAATTCTAATCAATTCAAAGATCAATTTCGCAATTTCTTCAGATGGTTGCAATCAGCAACTCTGCAAGAAATCATTTCCAGCTCTAGATAGACAGACATGGCTCAAACTAAAATATACCATGTTACCATTGCTCGGCCTTTAGAAAAGGGTCATCTTGATTTTCATAAAGATTGAATTTTGAGTTTTGAAGGGAAAATGAGGTCATTTTTCAACCAAATTTCACATGATGCCTTATTTTTACCTTGCACACCTTCCAACGTGGTCATTGCTCACAGACCCACTAATTTTATTTTCCATGCTAGCGGTACTTTAGTATTTTGACACTATATACATATTTTTAATAACACATGCATTCATAAAAGTCTATATGAGTCTAGGAGGCTCGAGCCCAAGCATAGGCCACCTTGATTTCAACTGAGCCAGGGTTCCAAAAATAGCACCTAGATTGAGCCCAACCTTGGTTTGAACCCAATTTGAAACAAAACCTTGCCTAGGTCCAGTAAAAGTAACTGAGCTTGAACCCACCTGGGCAGATCGAGCCATGTCTAGCTTCACACCATTTCCAGCTCTCTAGATTTCATATCAAAATCTCACCTCCAATTCACATATCTAGTTCTCATATCCAAAATTCAGATCTTATATCTATCATTATATATCTTGTTTTGTTATTTCATATTTCAAATCTCTATATCAGATCATGATCCAAATTTCATTTTATACCCAGATCTAATTTCCAAAATCTTCTTCAAATCTGGACCCAGTACCAAATCCAGACCTAGGATCTACATGGGTGCTTAATGCACATAGTATTTCTATAATACGCCATCAATTTTCCACTTTTGATCAATGTCAATTCGTTGAAAGTACAAGAATGATGCAAAATTCTTTGTTGAGCAAGCAGGGAAAAACGAAATGTGAATCAGTATTCATATGTGGTTGGAATGAACATTTTTCTACCAAATGTTCATTTTAATATATGTTTTTCATGTGTATTTTCTCTACTCCACATTCATGCATTGTTCGTGTTCCTCCGTACTTAATGTTAATCTGACTCCATTATCATGAATCGTTCAGCATTTCTCCATGCATGCACTGCTTTTCACAGACTTGAATTCGGATTTGAATTGAGAATGCAACAAAAACTTTTGGTTGAAATCGTTCTTACTATATGCTTTTGGGTTGTTGAGTGGAGAATAGAGAAGAGAAGTTTAGTCACACATGGTCCTTGGAGAGAAATTCCTTCTCCGAAGCCATCATAAATAGGGTTCATGCCCCAAACTTCGAGCTGCTTAGAGCCCATAAAATTTGGAAAGAGGCTTGGCTTGATCAATTTAAAATTTTTATAGAGTCTTGGTCAAAGTCTTGAGCTTGAGCTGCAGTAGCACTCAACCAAGACCTAACCATGCACAATTCAAAGGTCGTGGAAGTGGGCTCAGTCAGGTTTCTAGGTTCAGGTTGTTTTTTTTTCCTCTTTTTTATTTTTTATTTACAATTTAGTGTTGCTTCTTTCTCTTCTTAGGAGCATGCTTACGTTTTTTTTTTTCTTTCTGCTTGCATAATTCAGTTTACTTCCTATTTGGCTCCTAGGTTTTTTTTCTTATTTGCTTTCATAATGCAGCAGTTTAGCATGTTTACTCTGTTAGGATAGAATTTAAATTAATGCTCTTAGGCTATATAGGAGTCAGGTATGCCACTCTCATCCCACACTCTTTCTTTAATTCTGTGTTGTAGTTCATGTTTTTCATTCTTCAATTAAACATGCATGGCATGGTTATATAAACATGCACATTAGTTATTTCACACACGTCCACCCCTGCTTGAAATTGAACAGCGGCAGCCGAGTAAATGCCTTGAGGAAGTAGCCCTAGCATGTGAACAACTAGGTTTAATTCAGTCCTCATGTAGGACCACTCTCAAAACATAGTATTTCTCAAACTGATTTCAAAATCAACTTTTTCAAAATGATTTTCTAAAACCATAGGTCATATAGACGTGGAGTCTAATCCTAGGTTAGCTCTCTAAGGCCTTACCCAGACCGGTCTTAGAGCCCAGTACCCAAACCAAAGGCCTAGAGACAGTCCTAGACAATTTCCTTGAACATTCATCCGTAGATTAGAAATAGTCATCAACGATTATTCCCCATTAGGAATTTTTAATCCAGAGCAATCTATTTGGTTCTTCCTTAACCAAACCTGATGTAGCTAGGTGCAAACCATCAAATCTAAACACTTTGACCAGCCTAAGCCTTAGCCCATCCGGACTTTGGATCTTGAACCTTCGATTTTGGATGTTGGATAAACCCTGAACCTTGGACTTGGATCATAAATCCTATGTCAATCTCAATGGAAGTGCAATAAAGTATGAAGTCAAGGAGTTTGGTTTGCCAATTGAATATTTGGATCTTCGAAGATAAAATTACAAACAAGAAATCAAGTTTATTGAAGTTTGGATCTTGAGGTTATAATTATAGATCTGAGACATCAATTTCAAATTAAAACATTTTAGATCTCTATAATGTTTCCCACATTTCAAACTTAGAACTGAGATCTCACAAAAGCATGAATCAAAATTCTTGGATTGAGACAACAAGTATTTGGATCCAATGGCCCAAATATCAGTCTATGTCCCTCACCTGAGTCCTAGTGGAGACTGTATTCCAATTCCACATGATCTAGCTTTTCATTCATCATTTTAGATTTAGTATATCGATTTGTATGGATTTATGATGATCCGGACATGAGATCAATATCTCTTTGTTTATCAGTCCATCTTTGAGATCCACTTAGATTTTAAAAACATACTTGATTTCAAAATTAGTGTATGATTGCTTTCTTAGGTTTGGACAACATTTGAACTTAGAAATTGAAACATTTAGTCTAGTCCTTGGTCTTATTACTTCTAGTAAAGGCACTATGAATGTTGAGTGGTTGTATCGATAGGTAGAGTCAGAACTATTGGGTACCTGCACATGGAAACAAATATGAGTACAAGCTACATGTAAAATGAAAATTTTACATGTAAACACTCTGCAAACAGTACTTCACTTTTTTGGCCGTCTAACTCTAGGTAGGCCATCCACTCTTTCTCTCTCTCTCTCTCTCTCATCCTCCCCTGCATTCCCCAACATTGTTCTGTCACCAAAGCTACATTCCGCTGGCCCACTACAACCATAACCATTAGACACCACCATCTCCCATCACCCTAAGCCTTCATCACTCTCGGCCGTTGTCTGGCCCCTTCCGCCAACATCTGGCAGCTCTATTTCCTTTTCTTCTTCTTCTTAACTGCCCATCATCGGTGGATACTACTCTGCCACCACTCTACGGCTGCACCACAGCCCAGTGCCATCCCATTGTTGGATAGTGGCCAAGAGCCCTACCCATTGTTCTTGTAACTGCAAGGGGGTCCACTTGCAGTTACGAGTATTGATTCTCACCATCAATCTCTCCTCCCCGTAACTGCCCACTGAGATATTGAGGTGATACTTTTTATGCCCAGCAATAATCTGACTTATGGTTTATCACTTGATCTCCCTGGTCGGCACCTCATAGAAGCAAACCTAGAAATCCATTGCCCTCTTGTTTCTTTCTTTCTTCCTCTCTTGCTCATAGGTGCTGCATGTGCACACTTCAATCGCTGCTGGTGATGGACTTGCTGCATATTGAAGAGCCGATTGTAGTCGCTTGACGATATCCCACTGCATTATCCAACAGTGGTGTCAAAGCCACACGGTTCTTCGAATCCAAATAGGTCTGTTCAGCCTTAGTTGGTACCTGAGATGCGCACACATGAATATCGTCAGTCCATCATGATATTTAAGATCATGTCTACCGAATGTGAAGCATACTCGAAAATAGTGATCATGCTAGAATATTGAACATACTCTCGATTCAATATTGAACATGCTAGATATCTTCATGAAGCATGATAGATAGATATTTGATCTTTTTTCGAAGTGATATTTCATGTTGTGTTTTTCGTATCTGAGTATGAGAAGGACAAAGAATAGAGTCAAATATATCTTACCCTTACTCGACTAGGGAAACAGATACCCCTGTCGAGGATTCTGTTGTAGATTTTTGAAAGGAAAATCAATATAAAAGAACAGAAGGAGAGAGGAAGATTACTTCTGCCGATTGTCCTCCAGTCAATTGTTGACGGAGTGTAGTTGTTAGCCTTCGCCGGTGAGCGGTGAACCAACTTAGCATGAATTGTCTGAGGAACAGTTTGGCAATGAACCGACTGGAGATCGGTTTGGTAATGAACCAACTGAGCATGAATTGTCTGAGGAACAATCTGACAATGAACTGACTGGAGATCAGTTTGGTAATGAATCAACTGAGCATGAATTGTTTGAGAAACAATATGGTAATGAATCGACTGGGGAACAGTTTGGTAATGAACCAACAAAGCAAGATTCGTTTGAGGATCAGTCTGGTAATGAACCGATTGGGTAATGAGTTCATTGATCACCTTGTGGATTGATTTAAGGATCGCTTGATAAGGTGAATACCCAGTTGAAATAACCAACTGAGTCCAAATTCTTATATACTTCAGACATTGATAATAGTCACGAAAGTCAAGAGCTCCATAGTTATATTTGAGCCATTGTTGCATACACAAGAACCGACTATTCATTTGATGATCAAGTTTGATCAATTGATTGTGCTAATAAGCGGTCAGGTAATGAACCGACTGAAGCTTATTAGTGAACTCAATGATCATCTCGAGGAATACTTGAATGGAGATAGTTGAATTATTGATGCATGCATTTGCTTGCGGAGCTATGTATTGACCTTGATGAGTTAAATGAAATTCTTTCTATGAAAGGGTATATTGATGAAAACTATACAAGATGAAAAATGTTTGTATGATAGACTATGAGTTAATTGCTCATTCTGTTAAATAGTCATAATAAAAATTAGGCGTTGCTAATCAAGTTGATGACTATGTAAATATTTGATAAGTTAAAAAACACTTGAATATGCCCTTTGCTATGTTGAAAAGCTAATATGTGTTTTGTCATATGATTATGTATTGCATAAATGCTTTGGAACTCCTCTTGTTAAATGAGTTAAGTAATTGTGGAAAGCAATAAAAAGAAAATATATCATTTGCTTTCGATGTATACTAGTTTGTGTGCTGGACTTGATACAAGCCTTTTAATTTGGCGTGTCAGTATAAATTAAGAAAGTCTAGGTTGGCCTTGTTTTAAGGCAGTTAAATGTTTTCAGATATACAAATGAAACAAGATATATTCATATAGTATATGTTAACAAAAAGAATTCATAATGATTGTTTTTTCCAAGCATATAGCCCATATGGGGCCAAGAACATCCTGGTCTACCTCATTGTGAGGTGGTTGAAAAGTATTCAGGTTGATTTCGTTGTTGAACAAGAAGAGAATATGCATATACGTTTCAGATGCTTATATGATTGCTAGCATTTTGATCAAGAGAATTCTTGAATGTTTTTATGTAAAGCTTGTGGTTCACATGGGACTAAGTTTTAACATGTTACGATGAAAATTCTTGAGCATGAAGAAAACCTCGTAACTAATGTAAAATATATAGAATACTTGAAAGATTGCGATGGAAAACCGTTGAAAGGAAAACCTCGCTACAATACTTGAATGAAAATTCAAGTTACGATGGACAAACCAGTTATGGAAAACCTCGTAACTAAAGATTAAGGAAACCCACAAATAATGAAAACAATCTGACGGTTTCATGGCCAAGTGGGAAATGTTGGATAGTGGCCAAAAACCCTACCCATTCTTCTTACAACAGCAAGGGGGCCCACTTGCAGTTACGAGTATTGATTCTCACCATCAATCTCTCCTCCTCGTAACCGCCCGCTGGGATATGGGAAAACCTATGAGGTGATACTTTTTATGCCCACAATAATCTGACTTAAGGTTTATCACTTGATCTCCCTGGTCGGCACCTCATAGAAGCAAACCCAGAAATCCATTGCTCTCTTGTTTCTTTTTTTCTTCCTCACTTGCTCATAGGTGCTGCGTGTGCATGCTTCAATCGCTGCTGGTGATGGATTTGCTGCATATTGGGGAGCGGATTGTAGTCGCTTGACGATATCCCACTGCATTATCCAACACCCATTATGTCTGCTGTCTTGTGCTGCCCTTTGTCATCGGTGTTCCACTGCTACAGCACCGCTGTCCAGCTGCCACCCTCTGCTCTTCACTCTCTCTCTCCCCGCATAGTCTTCGAGTGGAAGCCGAACAGTCACCAGCCACCCACAAGTGATCAGACTGACCGATCCCATATGCTGCCAGAATCCTCTCAACGAGAGCTACCACATGTCTCAGACCTAGAGCCAGACTTTGTCGAAAGATACGGCCCATTCTGAGCCTATATTTCAAGTTCTTGAACTGATTCCAATTTGGGACCGACACCTTTGCTCTAAACCTGACCCATTTTCCTTTCTAAATGCCAACCAAGCCTACCTTTCGCTTTGCATGAGTCTAAACCTAATTCCACTTACATGCTTAAACCCTGCCATCAATCTAATTATAAACCCATAAAGTCCGTGCCTATACCCAAATACAATCCAGTGTCAAAATCTACAATCCTGTCTAAACCATTTTCTAAACGTAAATCTGAATCTAAACTTGTTCCATGCATATGCCCAAATCTAGTCTGGTGTCAAAATCTAAACTCAAACCTAACCATTTTCTAAACATAGACCTGAATTTAAACATAACCAAGATGAACGGAATCTAGTATTATTCTTCCACCTGCACATCCATAGAGCTGACAGATTTGATTCATCAAAGATGACATTCTTCCAACTTGGTGAGAATGATGCAGGCACAAAGCATAAAGAAATGATTTCATTTAGATTTGGGCTTTTATTTGTTTTCTGTTATTTGGATTCAGACCCGTGCATTTACTCTTAACCTATATAAATAGGCTTAAGGATCATTTGTAATTCGTCTTGAGTTCACGAGAACCCTAATGATCATTGGTCTTTCCTTTCTCCCTCTAGCTAATTGTGTTCTATTTTGCATCTTTTTCAGTTTTCCATAGACTAGTTCGACGTCTATAGGAGGTTCTCTTTCATCAAGTACGGCAAATATCGATGATCTTAGGTACTTCGTTATAAGATTTATGAGAAAATGGTATGCTTAGGTGATTAAATATCTAAAGCGTAAAACCTATAACACAAATCTTTCTATTGTAACTTTGATGTGTTGCCATACCACCAGGAAGCATATTATTTATTTCTATTTTTAATTAAAAAGAATAGATCCTATATATATTGGTAGGCTCATCTAAATGGCCCTTGCAAGATTGGAAAAAATAGATATGCATTGATTATTAAGCTCACTCAATACAAGCCACATTAAGTTTATTAAAAATAAAATCTCAGTAGATAAAGAAAGAAATCTTGACAAGCTGGAAGATAACAACAATGTTAAGCATGTAGCTGGAAATAATTTCAATGTCAAGTAAGCAAGAGAATCTGGAGACAAGAGAAAACAAACTTCTCTTTGTAAAGATAAGATTATTGAAAATCTATCTACCGCTGCTGGCTAGAACTTTCCCTTTGAATGTAAATACATTGTGAAGCTACAACCATAATAAATCAAGTTCAAACATAGAGTTGTATCCCATCTCTCTCCTATAGTGAATTATATTTCTTTTGTTTGTGTGCTGGTTGTGGACATAGATTCATACTCAGCACTACCACTTTAACCTTTGTTCTTGTTTTTCTTTTTTCCTTCGTTATTCATTATGGTATCAAGCGTTTGGTTCTTTTTCATCTTAAATGATCAGTGCATCTTTTGGCATCCTTCAACCATTAACGTGTCGAATTCTGTCTCTTTCAAGCAATTCAAAGGTTTAAATGTTCATCATAATGCTTTCAGCAGAATTACTTGAGGTCAACGTCAATCGCTTCACTAAATGAACAAGAAAAATGTAGCAAAGTGAGGTTTGTCATGTTGTTGGTCCTAGCACCTTCATCCTCCCTTTTTCTTTATTGCTTTCAACTGAACATTTTTACCTTTCTTTACCATGAGAAACCCACCTTATGGCTAGGTTACCGAAGAATAGAAGCAAGAATGCAAAACATGCCAACCTTTTTTTAAGGGAAAAAGCTGATGTAATTTTTAATAGTTCAAGAAAAATTAAGATCAATAATGCCCAGCATGATCAGTAATATATATATATATATATATATATATATATATATATATATATAATATATATATATATATATATATATATATAATATATATATATATATATATATATATATATATATATATATATATATATATATATATATATATATATATATATATATATATAGAGAGAGAGAGAGAGAGAGAGAGAGAGAGAGAGAGAGAGAGAGAGAGAGCATAGAAACATTCAATGCAAATTACTTTATTAGCAAGCATGCCTTTGTGGACACATAAATTGGATGCATTTTGAACGGTTGGCTCTTCATTATTTTTTTTCCCCCTTAATTGATGTGCATCATATGCATCATAAGATTAATTTAATTTGCTAAATAAACTGTGAACATTTTTGGAAATCAAATAATTAAATTGGAAAGTGTTATCACCCAATTTTTTCCAAAAGCCTGTATTTCATTCAAACAAGATTCTCAGTTATTTCAACTATTTTTACAATGATTTTGGATCCAATTTTGGGCCTTGAGCCCAAGCTTAAACCAAAACAGACTTCTAAATCCATACTCAAATCTTGATCCTAAACCCAAGACAGAATTTTATATCCATATCCAAGGCTAAATTTCGACCAATTAAACCAAAATGACCTTTATACCCTTATCTGAATCCAAATGCAAGATTTAAATCAAAAATCCAAATTTAGATCAAGATTTGGATCCAATCTAAGTCTTACATCTAAAATACACACCTTGATCTGAGTTACGAAGCTAAAATCCTAATTGATCCCACAAACAAAATTAAAGACATAGGAAGAAAAGACCCGTAAAGCCATTTTATGTTCTTAAATGTAATAATGTCTTAAACACATCTGTATTATAATCTGTTTCTCTTAATCACCCGATTAAGGATCTCAATGAGAGCTTTCTTACGTTATGAACTTTTCATTTTATGTGTGTTTGATTTTCTTCCTTACCCAATGGTGAGAGAAACAAATTTCATTGTAATAAATGAAATGATTATTATTTTATGCTTGTATGAAAATATTTAGAATAATGGTTTTCGAAAGTAAGAACCCTCTTCAATGAGGCTTTGAAGACTTAGCCAACTCTTGCATGAGCCCTGTGAACACCCCAAATTTTTCCACATCAAAATTGAAGCAATGTGAAAATTTCACAAAAGAATTGTGAAAATTTGCAATTTCAAAGCCAATTTCGAATCTAAAGAACAATTTAGATTCAAATCATGAATTTGACTCGTGATACTAATCCCAATGCAAGATTACGAGTCCAAACAATTACAAATGTCATTTGACATCCAAATCCAATTATAAATGTAATTTGAAATCCAAATTCGATTACAAATGTCATTTGAAACCCAAATCCAATTGCAAAATTCAAATTTGGACTTAGATCCAAGAATTGGATCTAATTCAGTCTACAATGCTACGTGGGACCCACTTGTGGGCCACACCTAGCCCGTGTGGTCAAGAGCCCCCCAGGGATCACACCCCATATTTAAATAAATAAATAAATAAATGTTTTCTCCCAATTAAATGGAAAAAATCATTTTGAAGGAGAAATGAATGATATCATAACTAAAAACCTAGGAAAAGAGAAACATTTATGCATCTCTCTCTTCATTAACTAGGTCTTCTTTAAAGAGTTTTCAATCTTCGAAAAGCAATAACTAGGCTGGTCAAACCCACTTAATTCAAGTAGGTTCGATCCTAGTGCACCCAAATCTTAGCTAGGCTCAGTCAACATGGCTCAGCTTGATAAAAAGGTAGGTTTGTCTCATGATCCAATTAATGGACGAAAATAGACTTTGACCGAACCAAACCCACTTTGACTGACTCAGTCAAAGTACAATTGAGCTCAATTAAGAGCTTTCTTAGCTCAAATTTATCAAAGCACCTCACATAAAGTCAAACTACTCACAATTGAGCTTTGACTTTGGTCAATTGGTCGAAATAGACCAATGTGGACAATTTTGCCCCTCTATGATCAAATTGAGATTACAAGGCCTAAATTGGCTTATGAAAGGCAAATAAACATTTGGATTTGTCAAATAGATAAATCAAATACCAAATTAAAATTTAATTTTTCAAACAAAAGTTTGATTCAATTGAAATCCATCTTCAATCAAATTATGGACAAAAATATCCTTTTCGATCCAAATTTGATAGAATTTTCAAATTTTATTCGAATTTAAATTGAATTATCATAATTCAATGACATTTGGAGCTTAGAAACTAGGTTTTAACCTAACAACCTCGATTCCAAACAAAAAAAAAACAAAGAGCACAAAATAAGGAAAAACCCTATGCAAGGGCATTTTCGTCTAAATTTTTGGTCAAAGTTGATCAGCTAGGTCTGAACCAAGTTGACCAAACTTAACCCAGCTCACCTAGCTCGTGTAATTGAGATAAGGATGAGTAAATAGAGTCATTAAAACTCATTTAACTCATTTTTCATCTCCCTAAGCCTTGGTTAATCTTTCAAGGCAAATTTAAGGAGGTGGTTGAACCCACCTGCTCCTGTATATAAACCTCACCTTGGCCACGAAGGGGGAGGATGAATTTTGGAGCATTCTATCAAGTTGCTGCAGCCAAGGAGCTAGGAGGGAGAAGCCAAGGAAGAGAGGAGAAATTTGTCCAAGTCCTCTTCCCCCTTTCCTCCATTTTCTTCTTCATTTTCTTCTATTCTCCCCATTGATTTTGCTAAGTTAGGGTACTTAAGTGGACCCTTACTTAGGATTTTCGTGGTGAGAAGCTCTCTTTACCACTCCAAATTCCAGCAAACAAGTCAATTCTTATTCTAGCTTTGTTAAGCTTGAATCCACGGTTGGATTCTTGCTTAGGATTGCTCGAGTTAGAAAACAAGTGAAGACGAAGGACAAGTATGAAGACCGACCGCAAGGTAGGTGATTTTAACTCACTTCTCTTCTACTTTAGCTTCTTGTTGATTTATTTTAATTGCAGCAACTCGTGGGAGGGTTTATTTTCATTTGCTTACGGCTGAGAATGATGTCCAGCTGAGGGAAACCTATGCTTCCATGTACATGTTAATGCATGCACATGTCGGTTTTTCTTAAATATGAACCCACGTATCAAATTTTGAAATGGGCCCCAAGGCCACGTCCCTCTCAAAGGAACCAAATTAACACCATTTTGAACTCCCTACCATGAGAGAATCCCAGGGTGAGAGAGTGATCTTGCTACAATATATATATGACGAAAAAGCCTATTAAGGATGGATGCATTCTCATGAATGTAATCCACCTTTGTATGGCGAAATTAAGGATGAACTAGCTTGAGCATTCATTTATCCTTTTTTATTTAAAGTTATTTTGTTTCATGCTTTATTTAATTGATCAAGGGTAGTAGGGGAGATTTGAAACAAGTTTTCAATCTTCCCATGTAAAAGAACCCAGTCATGGATCTTCATGATTCGTGAGTTATGTGGTCCCTTCATGAAATTTCATTTTGAAGAGCAAAGTGCATATATGTATACATTGTTATATATATACATATACGTGTTCAATCTCTTGTTAATTAAAATCAATCTTTATGTGTAGATTGGATGATATGTAATTACAATGAAGGGACTTTGAGAGATTATGAGAGAGTGAAGAATGTATGTTTTATATGAATGAATCTTGAGAGATTATGAGAGAGAGAAAAATGAATGTTCCATATAGTTTCCCTTCTCATTTCATGCATTCACTTTCACCCAAAATCAATAGCACCACATGCACATTCTCAAGAAGTTAAGTGATTCGAATTTGAGTTGCAAAAAGTGACCAAGTCATATTGCAACAAGAATTTGTAAACTTCTCTTAACTTCAAAAGAAAACACAAACATTACATTCTTAATCTTGGCCAAAGTGTGTTTGGAAAACAACATGTTTTCTAACAATTTGGAACCTATGTTTCATAAAGAGAATGAACTCTACCAAACCAAGTCACATGATTTGGCAAAAGAAGCATTCAAAAATCAATTTCCTTTGCTAAGGAAACTTAGTTTCCAAAGTTGAACATTATTTCAACTCATGAATCATCTAGAGTTCACAACAAAGAACTCAATTTCAATCTTCAAAATCCTTGAGATTATGTATTTCAAATTGAATGACACAAAAACAAAGGTTTTGAACCAATTTGAAAATCCTCCAATTTTCAAAATGAGTTCGAATCACTTATTCAAAATGAAATTTGGTTCTTGATTCCAAAACCTCAATGCACAAGCATATAGGATTTGCATCAATAACTTGTATATGATCCAAATGATCCTAGTCCTTGGTCTAATTACCCATGTTAAAGGCGGCAGGAACGGTTGGACCTCGTACGGATTTACTGATCCATTTCTCTTGAAAAATTTTTCTCAAAACCTCAGTTTTAAAAGAATTTTACTGACTCGCATTTCGACCCCCTTTGAAAGAGGGGTGGGGTGCGAACAAGCTCAAATTCCAATGCGTATATACATGTTCTATATATATACATGCACATGAATGCTTTTCTTTATCCTCCTCTCTCTATGATTTAACATATTCTTTAATAGATTTTCACACACATACACACACACACACACATATTTCTATATCTCTCTCTCTAAAATCTTCTTCTCTGTCTCTCTCTCTTTCTCTTAGGTTTTAGATATCCCTTCTATAAATTTTCATATGTGTATATATATGGCTATATTTAGACACACACATACATCCCTCTCTCTCTCTTTAAAATTTGTCCTTTTCAAAATCACTTTCTCTTTCTCTCTATTCTTCTTGGCTTAAAATCTTTTTCTTTTTTTTTTTCTGTTCTTTTTTCATTCTTTCAAATATCTTTCTCAATACCTAAGATTTTAATTTTCATTTATCGACTTTACTAAAACCAAAACTCAAGTGATGACCCAATATTAGAATAATCCTTAAACACATTTATGCATTTACATTCACTTCTGAAATTCACAAATGATCACAAACACCTTTGTAAGAGAACTTAAACAAGATGAGTTGAAGCTTACGCCAATAGCCGAATTAGAGTAAAAATCTTAAGTCTGCTTAAGTTTTTTAGAGAACACTAAATCGATTTTGAAAAGAGAACTTCAACATACCCATATTATCTTCTAAAGATTTCCAAATGATATTTGCAAAGGTTTCTTGATTCAAAAATCTCCTAATTCAAAATAGTTTATATTCTCAAATGATCTTTCAAAATTTTTTCATTCAAAAGTTTGAAACATTAAATCTTTAACATTATTTTCAAGCACCACACCATATTTAAAATGGATATGATGTTTAAGTAAAAATGAAATGTATCGAGGATAAGCATAGCTCTTCGATTGGTTATCTCTTCGATAAAGGTGTCGGTCAATCTTCATACCAACAGACGAGTCTCTATTATCTCTTATTTCAAAAATAAAACTTTATATTTTTGAAGCACTCCAAAACCGAAATAAATTTTGAGATGCGAACAAAAAACAAAGGCAACAACAATATGTGTGTGTGTCATGTGCTGGATGTCGTCAGATGGCAAACACTTAAAAATTTGTTAAACGATAGTCATCACATGGACATTACTTATAATTTTAATTTGTTGTCCAATGTAAGTTAGTGATCACCTTAGGTTACTTCATGGTGATGAATGCAATGATCGACGTGCCTGACATGACCAGAAAACATGATGAGTTTTGGAAACCAAAATATTTTTGGAACATAGCACTCAATAGCAAAAATATTGCCATCAGGTGTTGTGGACGTTTGCTGTTTGAACAACTTTTTCTAGCTTTTAAAGCCTCTTGGAGTCATATACTAGGTGTTTATTCTTAGGGACCAATCTTAACCAAACGAATGTGCAACCCGATAAAGCCCCACAGATGCGTTTCTTGTAGGTCAGGAAAGCAACTTTAGTATCCTGGCTACCTCCCCCAACAAAAAAATAGACTAATATGTTGCTGATATTTCTATGGCACGAGGTCCCTCCCAAATCTTTGCAAGTCTGGTCACTTGAGTTTGTCATCAATATACCAACTGTGTTGGATGGACTAGGAGATTTTTATTTGAATAGAACCAAAGTAAAGAAAAGAAGAAGATACGTGGTTTTATTTGTGTTGGGTACCTGGACAAACCTATCACAACATGGACAGAATAGTCCTGCAGCTGCTAAAGATGTCATTCTGCCTATGAAGAACGTATATATCAGGAAGCTGGCTTGACAATATTACAAATTGATCGAATGTGGGCATCAAACTAAGATTGCCGATGGGAACCCTGAATGTTTTGGTTGGAGAATTTTATTTAGACTGAACATTGCCTATAAAGATAAGGGAGACGCATCATACCCTAGGGAGATATGCAGCAAATTTTGGTTTACTATTTTCTCAGAAAATTTAGCCACGATTCTAAAGTTGCTTTTCTAACCTACAAGAAACGCATTCCATGGGGCTTTATCGGGTTGTGCATTCTTCTGGTTGAGATTGGTCCCTGAGAATAAACCTTTAGTCTATGCCTCCAAAAGCATCAAAAGCTAGAAAAAGTTGTTCAAATAGCAAATGTCCACAACACCAGCTGGTTCCTGGAGCATAAACCCCATCGTTGTGGACTTAATGCAGATCTTATTACCTATTCTTGCCCAAATCAGACACAAGGAAAGCTCCAACTTCAATTTGAGATCGGCCAAGATCCATACCATACATTTTGAATCCTAAGGAGGTCTAGACCATACCTATATTCCACACGACTTGCTCATGGATTCCATCTATCATAATCTGGATCCAATGAATCAATACAGACATGATCCGGTTTATTTCTAACCAGATCCTAATCCAAACCTATATTATGACCACTCAGTGCAACATCTCATCCTTGAACATCCCTCCCAATGGCCACATCGAGTTGAGCCCTATGAGTTCCAGCCCCAACCGTATGCCCCCACATTCCCCATTCCAGGCCTACCCATGTTGTTCCATAACCCCGGGTAGTTTTCCTCAGCACCACGCCTCCTCACAGGCCAAACGTCAGATCTCCCCATACCGCTTGGTTTGGGACACCTCACACAATACACAGTCTACTACAAGGCCACAGGCTCCACGGTGGCACACTTTATGAAGTTAGCAGAAGGCTCCCTTATTAGAGCCAGATGATGACAATTTTTAGCACACTCACCCATTGGGTAGAGTACAACAACAACACAAGCGGGCACTAGAGTGAACAATACATATGGACTCAAGATTAATCTCTGGGCAGGCAGATTGGATGGAAAGCTCTATTATAGTTGGATACAGTCATTGTAAGTTATTTTGAGCAACACGAGGTCTTAAAGAGCAAGAAGGTGGTGATTGCAACGATACATTTGTAGGTCTAGCTCAAATCTGGTAGAGCTACAAAAGGCATGCGAGTTACTGTGGTAGGAGAAGATTCACCTATGGGCATAGATGGAGAGGCTGATGAGTGCCAGTTTGTCTAGGCTGATCATGCACAACAAACCTACTACAAGTATATTCAGCTGTGTCAGGAGTCTAGATCCATCCAGGAGCATACTAAGGAGTTCCACCATCTCTTCTTTGGATTGATACACACAAGATGCTAGATCAATAGATTACCAGTATATTGTTGGACTCGCCCTATTATTTTTTATGAACTTACGTGTTCATTTTATATCGTCAGATAAGGCCATCCGATATGCACTGATATTTACATGTAAAGCTTTCAACTTACACACACCATACCAAAATTTGTTACATGTACTCACCTCTGTTTATGAGTGACTAGACCCAACCTGTTGGTATGAGATCTGACTGTTCCTATGCCTTTGCCAAGGGAAATCAAACCAAGGATTAGAACAAATGTTCCAACTCTTAAGTCTAAATGTAGTCCAAAACCTATGAAAGCAAACATGGCCAAATTTTGAAAACATGCATGTTTTAAAATCTAAATATATCTAAAAAATGGGCTGATGAACAAACTAAAAATCAATTTGGTATATTGTTCATGTCTGCACCATCATAGATCAATGCAAATCAATATCCTAAATCTAATATGAGCACTTTGGGTGTACGTTGCAGTCCTATAAGGAGAAAACTAGATTTGAATTCAAAGATTGTAATCATAACCTAAGACATTTTAAATAATTCTTGCTCTAAGTTGAGATAAGAGATATCATAGAGGTCCAAAACATCATATCATATTATTGAGACTCATGATCCAAAATTTAAGGTCAGAGATCCAGTAAATTTTGATCCTATATTCACAATTAGATCTTCTGAAGTCCAAATTTTGAGAAAAGTGATCCAAATTTGGTGATCAACATTGTTCAAAATTCCAGACTTAGATCTGATTATGTGGGGATTGGCCTAAGGTTTTAATTCAAGTCTGGTAAAAAATCCAGGTTCTACAATATCCTAAACCTAAGATCTAATATCCAAAATCCAAAATCCAAAATCTGAAATACAACATTGTCATTCTTAAGATCTAAATCCAAATACATTATAATTGTATTGAATATCATATTCAAGACTAATCAAATCCGATCAATATTCAAGATTTAAATGAATAGGCTTGGCCGGTCATAAGGACTGGGTTCGGTCGTGGCTGATCTTGGTACGAACCTACTTGGGGACCGTTTAATTGGAGTAAATATGTTAGATCCTAGTCAAACCATATGATTTATTATATAGACTTCATTCATCTTGTATGGAAGGCGGTTAAAAAAATTGACCGGATCTAGCCATGGGACTAGGTTGACAGATAGTGAGTTCTAAGAGCAGTCTAGGTTAAGTCTGAGAGAATTGAATTTGGTTTGACTCAACACCTACATGGCTTAAGTTTTTGAAATCATTTAAAAAAGTTGATTTTGAAAACATTTTAGAGAAAAACTATGATTTTAAAAGGGTTCCTATGTGAAGACTAGACTCGATTCAAGTGTTCACATACCAAGCTGCAAGGTATGTTACTAGGCTGACCTAGTTTTGTTTCGAACAAGGGTAAACGGGTGCAGGGTGATCTAGGTACATAAATGGTGCAATGCATTATTAATGAAAGTAAAAAAGAGATATATGTGTGAATCAATTGGGAAACTAATTAAGCAAAATGCATTGAATTGAAATAAGAAGAGAGGGACAAGAGGGGCATACCTGAACCGAGCTCCTAGCCTAGAGACATTAAATTAAATCTTTTCTAGAAAAATAAATATGGTAAACTATAGCATTTCTAAAGCAAATAAAAAAAAGTTGGACCTAAACAAGAAATAAACTAAACTAGACATGGTATAAGAAAAAAGAAAGACTAAAACATGCAAAAAGAAAGAAAAAACACTAAATTGCAAATTTGAAAAGAAAGAGGAGGGAAACAAAAATTACCTCAACCTGAAGATTGGACCAAGCCCCCTCTTGCGATCTCTATCGTAAGTGTGGTTGAGTTTGGATTGAGTGCTAATGCAACCAAACCAAGACCGAGGCTAAATACTTTTGAAAATTTTAATTTATTTGAGCCAAGCCTTTGTGAGTATCCAATTGGAATTTTGGTAGATTTATTGGGCTCTCTAGCCATCTCGAAAATTGTGTCTATAGAGAGAAGGAGACATGACCCCTTTTATAGTAGTGAGGGGGGTCGATCCCCTCAAAATTTTTTATCTAGGACTAATCCTTCTCTTCTCCTCTAGAAACACAGAACTTTAGGTTAAAATCATGTTTGCAACTGAAATTTATTCGCTATGATCTCAAAATGAATCCGAGTTTGATTCCACAAAAAGAAATCCAAGAACGAAGAAATGCTGATGGATTCATATTGACATTGACCACGGAAAACAAATGATGCGAGAATACGAAGCAAAGGAAACACACATTTAAATGATACTTTAAAACAAATATCAAGCAAAAAAATGTTCGTTCTGGCTACATACGAATACCTATTCCGATTTCATCTATGCCGGTGTGCTTACCATAAAATTTTGCATGTTTCAAACCCTTTTGTATGAATTGACGTTAAGCATGAAGTGAGAAAATAACTGCATTAAGCTCACATGTGGATTCGAGATTTGGGTTTGATACTGGAACGTTGATCTGTGTCCAGAACTGAAAAAAATTCTATAAGATAGACTAAGATATGATATTGAGATTTGGCTCATGTTCTAATATTGAGATTTGAAATTTGGAATGATGAATGTGCATCTACGAAAATAGATCTTAGATTAGAGATTTGGATATGAGATCGAAATGTGGAAGTTGGACTTCGGTATGAAATTTAGACTGAAATCTGAAATGGCATGAACCTGGATCTGGCTTGACCCAGGCTAGGTGGGTTCAGGCTGAATGTCTAGGCTGAACCTGGGCTAGGTTCAGTTTGAAAAGTGAGTTTAGACCTACGTTAAGCACATGTTTACTAGGCTCAACCGGGTGATATTTTTGGAAACGTTGGTTCATTGAAAATTGAGGTGACCTGAGCCTAGGCTTGAGCCTACTAGGTTGATGTGAATGCATACAAAAAACTAACTTATGTGAATGCATATAAAAAACTAACTTAGTACTTTTTATGAAAAATATGTATATAGTAGCAAATGACCAAAATACGTCTAGAGAGGAAATGAAACTGGTGGGTCGTGTAGGCAATCATTGGGACGTGCATAGGGTGAAAATAAGACATTCTGTGAAATTTGGTTAAAAAATGACCGTGCTTGCCACTCCAAAACTCAATAATTCAATTTTTATGGGTGGTAAGATTGCCACTTTCTGAAGCCTAGGCAGGGCAAACTGAAAACTTTTGATTGAAGCCATGTTCATTCAATGAGTTAGAAATATTTTGTTGAAGTGATGCTGATTGCAACCATGTGAAGAAATCGATAAATTAACTCCCTGATTGATCAGAATTGAGTTCAAAAGGTTGAGATATACTAAAACTAAATTTCTGAATCTTAGTAAATTTGTAAAATAGAAATCGAACTCAAATTCAGATGAATTAGCTGAAATCAAAGTCCAAAATATTCAGATTGGTCATTGAAGAATATGAATCTTGCTTAGCATGTGCTAACTTGGTGCTGATTATAAGAATTATAGCTCAGACCACCTAGAATTGGTGAGAGAGTTTCATTTTGATTTTTCGACAAAGATCTAGAACTCAAATTTTGCATTCTAGAATGGATAGTAATTGAAGAAAAAATACTCTATATGCACTAAGGAGAGTTTACGTTTAGTTCAGTTCAGATTGAGATGACCTTCGCGCTCCAGAATTGGCAGGTGCATAGTTTTAGTAAGTTGGTCGAGCTAGAGGTATCTGACTACGAGCTGAAAAACCCTAGTGTGCCAATTTTGACAACTCGTAAGGTATTGTAAAGTAGAGAAATAGCCTAATCACTCAAATGGACAATTTTCGAAAATTTGAGGAAAATCCCTAATTTCCAAGATAGGGTGCCAAAATTCAAAGGTAAAATGGTCATTTTTAACTTGGACGACCAAGGTAATTTGGTTCTAGCTGCTCAATGTTGAAATGAAACATGCTTGTTTGATCCAAACTAACCATGTGCTTGAATTTTGGTTTTTGAGAACCAATTTGGAAATTTCATGGTGAAGTGTAAAACAGTCATTTCAACTTGTAAAAAGTTTGGGTGTTCACAACTAAATGTGGAGGACAAGTGAAAACACTGTCGTGAGCATCCAACCAAGCCTATGGAGTCCAACGAACATAAGCATGGTCCACCAGGTAAGGGAGCAAGCTCCGTAAAGTGTAGGGAAAAGTCTGAGTCATACCTGTCATAAGCATGGTCCACCAGGCACGTAGCTCCAGTTCTGATTCTAAGTGCTTTCAATGTCATGGGTTTGCTCACATTCCATCGGAATGTCCAACAGCAGTTAAGTCTACCAATCTAGCATACCAAAAACATGCACAAGATGTTTCATATCATGATACTGATAGACAATCGCAGTCATCGACTAGTGGGTGCCCTAAGGGAGGATGGTGAGTTCATCGATTTGAAATCCACCGAGTTTGCCATGTCTACTCCACAGTCCCCAAATGATAGTAAGTGGTCGAAGAATTGTGTTCTTTGCATTCATTGCTAGTGTGTTTACATGCACCATTTCCCATCCTTGCATGCAAACCGTGTAGATGGAATTTATTACCAGTACTTGCCTCCATTTTTCATGTGCAGGAATCTGAGAGACGGGCCTAGCCTGTTGGTAAGAGGTCCAACCATTCTTGGTACTATTATTAAGGGTAGTTAGACCAAGGACTGGACTTTACGTTCTAATATATATGAATCAGATGTAGTCCAAATCCTAAGAAAGCAAACTTGCCTGAATTTGAAAGAATGCAAATTTTAAAATCTAATTAGATCATAAAAAATCAGACTTGTGAAGTGGGAAGACCCAAGATGAGATTTGGTTCATGTTGGGCTCATCACTGATCCATAAAGAATGAGGAGCTAAGTGTAGAATGATGCACATAAACTAGATCACACATGATAAAGATCTAGTTCCTAAGGTGTTAAGTGTTTGCTCACACTATTAAGCAAATTCACAATCATCAACCAGTACAATGCTAAAAATGAGGCTATGTAACAATTTGCAATATTATAAATGATTACATGTCCTACATATGATGGAAGTTTGTAAAAAATAACTTGAAAAAAAATAGATATAACAGAAAATTCAATAGCACATAAACACATGATTGATGAAATATGAATTTAAGTATATGTATGCATGTAATAGATCAATTGTGCAAACAACAAGTTATTAGTGCAAATACATATGTATCAAGAAATGAAAAATAAATGAATCTTAATAACCTGCATGCTAAAAGCAAGTAATCAATGTAAATGATTATACAACAAGAAGAGTATATATATTAACAATTTCCCATTCAACTCAAACAATTCATGAAACTATTGAGAAAGAGATTGCCCATATAGACATGCATGCAACAAAAAGTGAAGAATAGAGACATCCATGACAAGAAATGAAAATATGAACAAAATGAGGGTCAAATTGCTATAAGCTGTAGAATGAAATGGAGATTTTATTAGAAAATTGACAATTGAAGTATATAATAGGACGTAAGGAGAATGAAGATTGCCAAAACATGAATCCACTTTGAAAGAAGGACAATGCAAGCTGACACGTGCACAATTCAACCCTGATTTTCTTAAAATGAAATCAAGACTATCATCTGAAGAGTACCCGGGATGCCCAGTGAGTTCCTCAAATGGAGCTGCACCACTAATGCCAGTTCTTACCCAGTCATGCTTCTCCAGCTTAGTCAAAGGAAGCGGCTGCAGTACCATGAAAGGGGCTGTCATGCGCGACTTCATCTCATCACATCTCTCCTGCAGCACACAGGGACACACCAGCAACAAAAGAAAAAGGGGAGAAACTCATGGGAAGAGAGAAATGTAAAGACGCTTACCTTCATGAAGCTGTTGCAAGCCGATAAATTATCTACAGAAATGCACCGGAGTCGAACGATGTCAGGGCAGACAGAGGTAGATGATCAGCTTCAGTGTGAAGGAAAGGGAAGCGGCAATCGTGACCATGATCGAATGGGTGAGAGCTGACTATGAATAGGATCGATTAGTGACCAGAACAAAAGGAGAAATGAGGATGAGGCAGGATATGGATGAAAGCAGTTTCGAGAATAGATGCTTCTGTTTGGGGAAGGACTTACATGAACTGCTCCTCAGGAGATGATGGTAGTTGCTGCTACTACTGGCAGTGGTAGATGTTGAAGGTCGCCACAGTGGGTGGCGTTGAATGAATAGTGGTCTGCCCTGACACTGGTGGGCGGTGAGTGAACTAATTCCATGGATGATGAGGGTGACTAGCCGTAGTGAGAAAAAACGGATGGTGATTGAAGAAAAAGGGCAAGGCAGTAATGGCTTGAATTCTGGTTAGTCGCTGCACAGATGGTTACTACAGTGGAGCACGACCAGTGAAGATGCCGATTGATGTCCTGCCCAATGCCAGCAGTGAAGACGACAATCTTAGCAATGGCTGGCTACGGGTGTCGCTGCTGTTGGCAATGAATAGAGGTGATGGAGGAAAATAGGGGCTAGACTGGGGTCAGAGGAGAAGAAGATGGTGACGACGATGCTGTTACTAGACAGTGTGGTGTGGCAAACAGTCTCGGGGAACGTGGCAGAGAGAGAAGGCCGACCCAGCTTCCACCGGCTGCAAAAGGATGGTGACGGTGAGGCTAACCTTCCTCTGGATGAAGGATGGATCTGGCCCCAGACTGGTAGTGAAGATGATGAGTTCGCTGGCTAAGCTCTCATTCGTTAGCCTACACACCAGAGGATTGCCCTCTTTTGTTGGAAAGGAGATCTGCAGGCTTATGCCTTGGGGTCATGGACTGTCAAACAATGATTGAAGAAAATGACGAAAGAGAAGAATGGTTCGATGCGGTGAAGGTCGAGTTGAAAGAAAAGGCTATGTAATCAAGAGGAGAAGCAGAGAGTGGCTGAGAATGGGGAAGAGAAAAAAGAGAATCAAGCCCAAGGGACACCCTCAGAATGAGGTTAGGGAGAGAATTAAGGAAACAAGAGAGAAAGAGAGAGATGAAGAACAGTGGAACAAAGCGTAAAATGGGGATTTTCAAATTTGTAGATTTATAATTGATTTGAAAATTGTTTGAAGTCCCCCTTTAGAAGCAGCTTGAAATTTCCTCGAATTTGGCCCTTTTAAATCCTTGAAATTGATTTAAAATCGACTGTCCAATTGGGATACCCCAACATGAAAACTGTTGGGTCGGGTCCAGCCTCAAGATCCGACCCGACCCGTCACTTAAGTGACGGGCGGGAGAAAGGGAGGGCACCCGATGGTGCCCCTCCTTCACACTTACGCCTCACACATCTCTCTCTCTCGTTAATTCTTTTGGGGAAAAAAGAGGGCTTCCCTCTTGTGGCTGCCTAGGACAAGAGGAGAAGGAGAAGGAGAAGGAGAAGACAAGGAAGAGAAGAAGGAGAAATCGCAGCAGGGGCATGGGTTGATTGGCACGCCATGAAGAAAGAGGAAAGACAAAGAAGAAAAAGAAAATGAAGGGAGTCTTCATTGGGTGATTTCTTTCTTGAATCTTTGGGGCTCTTTCTTTCATTCGCATAAGAGATTGTTATTGCTCACTTGAGTTCACTGTTTTCTTTAAAACAGTAGGGATATTGTTACTCGTGTATTTGGCTCACTTTATTGATATATAGAAAGTCTCTCTTGCCTGTGGTTTTTTACCCCATTATTAGGGTTTTTTCACGTAAATTGGTGTCTTCTATTTTTCTGCATTTCTAGAATATATTTTGATATATATTGCTGCAACATTGGTGTTGGAAGTTCGTTCTTATGCACACTGCCCTGTAATTTCGAATTTCAGCAGTTATATTGGTTTGACCTCTTTTAATTGTTGTCGAAACATTCTTTTGGGGGAATACGACTATAACAAAGTGGTATCAGAGCCAGGTTGGTTGTGTGCATTCTTATTGAAGCATGGAGTCGACCCCCACTAGGATAGTCTCTTTAAATGGAAATAATTGGACCATATGGAAAGCTAAAATGGAAGATTTGCTGTATTGTAAAGACCTGTATGCACCTATTGAAAACCAAAAGCCAGCGAATATGACAGATGAAAAATGAAAGTTATTGGATAGAAAAACTATTGGCACCATTAGACAATGGTTAGATGACTGTGTTTTTCATTTGGTATCCGTAGAGACGAGTGCAAAGTCATTATGAGAGAAGTTGCGTGATCTTTACGAGAGGAAAACAGTAGAGAACAAAGCTTTCTTGATTAGGCAATTAGTAAACTGAACAGTGCTAGCCGAATAGCATGCCTTGAAGCAGTAGCCCTAGCATGTGAACAACTAGGTTCAATTCAGTCCTCATATAGGACCACTCTCAAAACATAGTCTTTCTCAAACTGATTTCAAAATCAACCTTTTCACAATGATTTTCTAAAACCTAGATCATATAGACGTGGAGTCTAACCCTAGGTCAGCTCTCTAAGGCCTTACCCAGAGCGGTCTTAGAGCCCACTACCCAAACCAAAGCCTAGAAATAAATCCTAGACAATTTCCTTGAACATTCATTCGTAGATTAAAAATAATCATCAACGATTATTCCCCATTAGGAATTTTCAATCTAGAGCAATCTATTTAGGTTCTTCCTTAATCAAACCTGATGTACCTAGGTGCAAACCATCAAATCTAAACACTTTAACCAGCCTAAGCCTTAGCCCATCCGGACTTTGGATCTCGAACCTTCGATTTTGGGTGTTGGATAAACCCTAAACATTGGAATTGGATCATAAACCCTATGTGAATCTCAATGAAAGTGCAATAAATTATGTAAGTCAAGGAGTTTGGTTGGTCAATTGAATATTTGGATCTTCGAAGATAAAATTACAAACAAGAAATCAAGTTTATTGAAGTCTGGATCTTGCAGTTATAATTATAGATCTGAGACACCAATTTCAAAGTAAAACATTTCAAATCTCTATAATGTTTCCCACATTTCAAACTTAGAACTGAGATCTCAAAAAAGTATGAATCAAAATTCTTGGATTGAGACAACAAGTATTTGTATTTGGATCCAATGGCCCATATATCAGTCTATGACCCTCACCTGAGTCCTAGTGGAAACTGTATTCCAATTCCACATGATCTTACTTTTCATGCATAATCTTAGGATTAGTATATAGATTTGTAAGGATTTATGATGATCCGGACATGAGATCAATATCCTTTTGTTTATCAGTTCATCTCTGAGATTCATTTAGATTTTAGAAACGTGCTTGATTTCAAAATTATTGTAGCTTCTTAGGTTTTGGACAACATTTGAACTTAGAAATTGAAACATTTAGTCTAGTCATTGGTGTTATTACTCCTAGTAAAGGCACTAGGAATGTTCAGTCCTTGTATCGACAGGTAGTCACAACTCTTGGATACCTGCACATGAAAACAAAGGTGAGTACAATACAAATTATCTCGTTTATATGGTCTAAGTGTAAAGTGAAAAGTAAACACTCCACCAACAGTACCGCACTTTTTCTGGCTGTCTAACTCTAGGTACGCCATCCACTCTCTCTGTCTCTCTCTCATCCTCCGCTGCACTTCCCAACATTGTTCTGTCACCAAGCTACATTCCGCTGGTCCACTACAACGATAACCATTGGACACCACCATCTCCCATCACCCTTCGTCACTCTCAACTGTTGTCTGGCCCCGACGGCCAACATCTGGCAGCTCCACTTCCTTCTCTTCTTCTTCTTAACCGCCCATCATCGGTTGGTACTACTCTGCCACCACTCTACGGCTGCACCACAGCCCAGTGCCACCCCATTATGTCTGCTGTCTTGTGCTGCCCTCTGACAACGGTGTTCCACTGATACAACACCGCCATCCAGCTGCCACCCTCTCCTCTTCATACTCTCTCCCCCCGCATAGTCTTCGAGTGGTCGGACCGACCGATCCCATATGCTGCCAGAATCCTCTCAACGAGACCTACCACATGTCTCAGACCTAGAGCCAGACTTTGTCGAAAACCACCGGTCAAAGCCCAGCCATTTTCTCAAGCACAAGGCCAACCTTGATTGAGTCGCATGGGCATAGCCCAAGCAGCTGCACCCACACATAGACTAACCCATACGGTAAGGCCCGCGGGCCTAGCGTGAACCCATAAACCGAAGAGGCAAAGGGAATTTGTGACTGTAGAAAGAAAGAGGAGCAAGAAACAAGCAAGATTTAACGTGGTTTGGTCTGCTCAGACCTACATCCACGACAGAGGCTCCACACCTCGCTCTGTATTTTTTTTATTGTATTTGGCCAAAGGCAATACACGTGATATATGAGAGCTTCCACCAAAATGCCTAACGAATGTGGAAGACTCTCTCACAAGGCAATGCAATAAAAAAAACTGTAATAGTTTCTAAAACATGCACAAGGAAAGAACGACAATATGCCCAACAGGTGGGAACAAGAAAGGAATTTGGATTCTTCAACACTCCCCCTCAAGTGGGGTGTAAATATTTGTACATCCCCACTTGATGAGATTCTTGTAATGTTGATCTCGATTTAAACCTTTAGTAAGACCATCTGCCAGTTGATCCGAGCTTTTTGTATATGGTGTGCATAGTTCTCCTTTCTGCACTTTTCCACAAATATAATGACAATCAATTTCAATGTGTTTGGTCCTTTCATGAAAAACATGATTTGCTGCAATAGAAATTGCAGCTTGATTGTCACAATGCAAGGGAATAGGAATATCAACTTGTAATCCAATTTCTGACACAAGAGTTTTAATCCATGTAAGTTCACTTGCTGCTGTGGCCATAGCCCGATATTCTGCCTCGGCACTGGATCTGGACACTACACTCTGTTTTTTACTTTTCCAAGATGCAATGTTTCCTCCAACAAACATACAATAACCGGTGGTGGATTTTCTGTCTGAACTACCAGCCCAGTCGGCATCAGTATAACCACTCACTTGATGATGACCATTCCTTTTATACCATATACCTTGTCTTGAAGCCTTCTTTAGATACTGCAATATACGATTGGCGATTTTCCAATGATGTTCAGTTGGAGCATGCATGCACTGACTAGCAATACTGACTGCATATGTTATGTCAGGCCTTGTAATAGTTAAGTAAATAAGCTTCCCTACAAGGCGTTGGTAGCCTTCTTTGTTAATGACAGGTTCATCAGGAGTAATTTCAATCTTTTGACCGACTTCAATAGGTGTCTCTATCGGCTTGCACCCAATCTTTCCTGCTGTTTTGAGCAAATCCATCGTGTATTTCCGTTGAGAGAGAAAAAAACCTTTGTGCGAGTAAGCTATCTCAATTCCTAAAAAATAGCGAAGCCTTCCCAAATCTTTTATGTCAAAAGCATCATGAAGGAGCTCTTTAGTCTTCATAAGTCCTTGATCATTTGTTCCTGTAAGAATTATGTCATCAACATAGACCAAAATAATAATAAGATGATCATCCTTTCTTTTGATAAACAAAGAATTGTCGGCATTGCTTCTAGCAAAATTGTGTTGTTCTAGGAAGTTGCTCAGATGATAGTGCCATGCTCTTGGAGATTGTTTCAGACCATAGATAGCTTTATGCAACCTACACACAAGCTTACCATTTGCCTCTTTTGGATGCCCAGGAGGAAGTTTCATATACACTTCTTCTTTCAACTATCCTTGCAAGAAACCATTTTTGACATCTAATTGGTACAAAGACCAATTGTAATTGCAAGCAATAGAAAGAATTACTCTGAAAGTATTCATTTTTGCTACGAGAGCAAATGTTTCCTCATAATCTAGGCCTTGTGTTTGTGTGTATCCTTTTGCTACTAGTCTGGCTTTGTACCTTTCAACACTTCCATCACTTTTGTGTTTTATCTTGAACACCCATCGACATCCCACAACCATTTTTTCAGGTGGTAAGGTGACAATATCCCACGTCTTATTTTTGTATAATGCATCAAGCTTTTCATTCATGGCCTTTACCCATAACAAGTCTTTTTTTGCTCCTTCATATGTAGACGGTTCAGAACAACTAGAGGCTTGAGACAAATAAGCTTTATATGTGCTGTTAATTCTCTCATACCCAACATAATGCTCGATCGGATAGTTGGTGGAAGTGAGCATGACATAATCAGATAAATGAGTAGGAGGTCTGATTTGACGTTCTGATCTTCGCAAAAGAAATTGAATGTCATTTTGATAATCTATATTTTGACTGTCAATCTAGTTCTGTGATGTAGCATTTTCTGTGTTGGTCTCTTGAAAAGTTTCTAGTGGATCTGAATTTCTTCTCATGATTGTGAGCACATCATCTGCATTAGTGGTTGGTAATACAATCTCCCCCTGAAAACCATTCTTGACAAACACATTAGAATTAGATAATAAATTCTTCCCCTGAATATGTTTCTCCTGTGCTGGCTGAGGAAAATAGGGTGTATTTTCATTAAATACCACATCCCTAGATATTAGAAGACGCTTTTCTTCTAAACTATAACATTTGTACCCCTTTTAAGAGATGGAATACCCTAAGAACATGCATTTAAGAGCTCGAGTACTAAGTTTGTCTAAATTTTGATTTTGGGTAGCAACAAAAACAACACATCCAAAGGTTCGCATGTGGTTTAAATTTAGTTTTCGTCCCTTTAGAATTTCAAGAGGAGCATGATCCTGAAGTTGCTTGCTAGGAAGACGATTAATAATATAACATGCATTCAAAAGAGCATCACTCCAATAAATTCTAGGAACATTCATTGGAATAACAAGGCTCGCGTGACTTCTAGGAGATGTCGATTTTTTCTTTTGGCTACTCCGTTTTGTTGAGGAGTCCCTACATAGGTAAACTGATGATCAATACCATATTGTTTTTCAAAACTTTGGAACATGAAATTTTTAAACTCAGTGCCGTTATCAGTTCTTAGAGTTTTAATTTGCACTCCATATTGATTTTTAATCATATTAAAAAAGATTTGAAATTTGTCAAAAACTTCACTTTTATTTTTAAGCAGATATATCCAAGTGAGTTTTGAAAAATCATCAATAAAGGTAACATAATATCTAAAGCCAGAATAAGAACTCACAGGGGCTGGTCCCCACACATCGGAATGTACCAAATCAAATGGATGTTCAGCAACACTATTAGACTCAGGAAAAGGAGGTCTACTTATCTTAGCATAACGACACACATCACACGAATGACAATCATAATAACATGTAGGAAATAAAACTTTCAACCTGTAATTGGAAGGATGGCCAAGTCTTTTATGCCACAAAGAGCTATCAAATTTATCAATCAAAGCTTTATTTTCATGTTCCAACACATACAGTCCATTGCTCATTTTCCCCTTACCAATCATTTTCTTCGTCAACCTGTCCTGAAAAATCACATCATATGGTGAGAATATAATATCATAGTTCAAATCCTTGGTGAGTTTAGAAACAGACAATAAATTTGTAGACAACTTAGGAACAACTAAGGTATTAATTTTTTTGTCACTATCAAAGAGTTTAACACTACTAATACCTTCAACTCTCACCTTGGATCCATCTGCAACAACGACAAAATTATTCTCATGTACATCCTTAATATTAGAGTGATTTATAGTAGATGAACACATATGGTCGCTTGCTCCAGAATCTATAATCCAGTCATAGTAAGTAGAGAGAGTACCTGAAAGATCTTGACTAGATGCCGAGGCGACCATGGCAATCTTCTCCTTTTGTTTGTATACATTCTGAAGAAGCTCGGTGATAGTCTTCAATTGGGCAGCTACATCAGTGGTTTCTGTGGCAGCAACTTGAGCATAAGCAGTTGGCTCATTTGGACGCCGACCCTGAGATGCTCCTGGTTTCCCGTGAAGTGTCCAACATCTATCGCGAGTGTGCCCATTCTTCTTACAATAAGTGCAAGTAAACTTACTGTTTTGATTTCTCGATTTATAAACATGTGACCCTTGACTATCCCTTTTGTTCATTGTAGCAGCATAGGCAGTAGTATTGGCATGAAACGCTGCTTTGTCAGAACCCTCGCTTGCTGAATTTTTTGGTTGAGTATCTGGGTTCATAACTTGACGACGTGTTTCTTCTCTCATAAGAGTAGACAAAATGTTATTGACAGAAGGTAATTCGGCTGAGAGCAAAATTTGACTTCGAATATGTTCAAAATCATTTCCAAGACCTGCTAGGAATTGAAAAGTCTTCTCGTGTTGCCTGAGTTTTTTTGATGAAGCATTATCACTATATGATGCAGTGTATATGTCATATTCATCCCATAAACACTTCATTTTGCCGTAATAATCAGCAATACACATATTCCCCTTTCTTAAACTATGAATTTGACATGATAGCTGATACATGCGGGCGACATTGTTTTGCTCACTATACATTTCCTTTGCATTAATCCATACATCATGAGCACTAGTCAAAAACATAAAGTTTCGAGCAATTTTTGGCTCCATGGAATTGAGAAGCCATGACATAACCATGTCATTGATGGATTTCCATTCCTTAAAACGTGCATCAGTTTCATGTGGTTGAATAATTTCTCCATCAATATAACCCAAGTTTGATCTACCACTCATATATAATGTAACAGATCTAGACCATGATAAGTAATTTCTTCCATCTAGTAGAGTAGAAGTGATTTTGGTATTTGGTACCTGATCTTGAACAACTATTCTCTCCATTGTAGGGTCTGACCATTGGTTTGGTGTAGACGAGCTATTTCCAGTCATCAATCTGCTGTGAAACAGGAGGCCGCAAATGAAGAATAGAAAATCACGCAGGATAGGTTGAGGTTCTCTCTAGCAGGAACTTGCGGTCAATCCCTCAACACTTGTAAATTCAGCAGATGCTTATAGAATCATCCAAAAATTCTGAAATTTAGATAAAAAATACTAAACATGTGCCGGAATCCAATGCCACCAGACTCAGCTTCTTATTCGACTCCAATAAAAAAAGCGCCTCAGAGAAAGTCACGCCTGGACCTGAAGTCGCAGGAAGCACTCCAGTAACAGGTGGTCAATCAAAAATTCATATCTCCTCCACCGCTGCTCCAAAAAATCTGAAATTATGTGTGAAGAATCCTCAGACACAGACGCTTCCAATGAGCCTATGCTCGACCCAAACCGCCGCTGGAGCTAACAGCGGTCACCGGAATCTGGTGCAGTTTCAGATTTTACAGGTACTGTAAAATGAAAAATGCTTATCTCTTCCACGAATGCTCCAAAAAATCTGAAATTTTGCAGGAAGAATCCTCAGATGCAGACGATTCCAACGAGCCTATGCTTGGCCAAAACCTCCACCGGAGTTGGCAGCGCCGATCGCCGGAATCTGGCACAGTTTCAGAATTTAGAGGTAAACCTGCTCTGATACCATGTAGAAAGAAAGAGGAGCAAGAAACAAGCAAGATTTAATGTGGTTCGGTCTGCTCAGACCTACATCCACGACAGAGGCTCCACACCTCGCTCTGTATTTTTGTGATTGTATTTGGCCAAAGGCAATACACGTGATATATGAGATCTTCCACCAAAATGCCTAACGAATGTGGAAGGCTCTCTCACAAGGCAATACAATAAAAGAAACTGTAATAGTTTCTAAAACATGCACAAGGAGAGAACGACAATATGCCCAACGGGTGGGAACAAGAAAGGAAATTGGATTCTTCAACAGTGACCCAGTTCGAGGATTTGTCCTTGGGAACTGTCCTTAGGCTTTGTGCGGGATTGCCAAGCTCGGAGCATCCTGCTCAGCCACAATGGCCTTGGACCCATGGCCCAAGTTTCTCTCATTCCCTCCATCTCTACCCCCTTCTTAAATGCTCTAGACATTTCATGCACACAAACGCATATAAAGATCCTTCATTGTAGTTAGGTCTAGTTAGCAGTTGGGAAGCACTGTACTTGGGTTAATTGTTTTGGGGTTTGTGTAGATGGAATGCATTATACCTATATTGGTTGATGCCAACCAAGCCTACCTTTCTCTTTGCTTGAGTCTAAACCTAATTTCACTTACATTACCCAACCTTCAATCTAATTATAAATCCATCAAATCCATACCTATACCCGAATCCCATCCAATGTCAAGATCTACACTCCTATCTAAACCATTTTCTAAACGTTGTCTTGAATCTGAACTTGATCCATGCATATGCCCTAATCTAGTCCAGTGCCAAAATCTATCTCAAACCTAAACCATTTTCTAAACATAGACCTGAATTTAAACTTAAGCAAGATGAACGGAATCTAGTATTATTCTTCCACATGCACATCTATAGAGCTGACAGATTTGATTCGTCAAGGATGACATGTTTCCAACTTGGTGAGAATGATCAGCGCAAAGCTTAAAAAAATGATTTCATTTAGATTTGGGCTTTTATTTGTTTTCTTTTATTTGGATTCAGACCCGTGCATTTACTCTTAACCTATATAAATAGGCTTAAGGATCATTTGTAATTAGTCTTGAGTTCATGAGAACCCTAATGATCACTGGTGTTTCCGTTCTCTTTCTGGGTAATTGTGTTCTATTTTGCATCTTTTTCAGTTTTCCATAGACTAGTTAGACGTCTAGAGGAGGTTCTCTTTCGTCCAGTACATCAAATATCGATGATGTAGGTACCTCATTATAAGATTTTATGAGAAAATGGTACGGTTAAGTGATTAAATATCTAAAGCGTAAGACCTATAACACAAATCTTTCTATTGTAACTTTGATGTGTTGCCATACCACCAGGAAGCATATTATTTTTTTCTATTTTTAATTAAAAATAATAGATCCTATATATATTGGTAGGCACATCTAAATGGCCCTTGCAATATTGGAAAAATTAGATATGCATTAATTACTAAGCTCATTCAATATAAGCCACATTAAGTTTGTTAAAAATAAAATCTCAATAGATAAAGAAAGAAATCTTGACAAGCTGGAAGATAACAACAATATTAAGCATGTTGTTGGAAATAATTTCAATGTCAAGTAAGCAAGAGAATCTGGAGACAAGAGGAAACAAGTTTCTCTTTGTAAAGATAAGATTATGGAAAATCTATCTACCGTTGCTGGCTAGAACTTTTCCTTTGAATGTAAATACATTGTGGAGCTATAACCATTCTAAATCAAGTTCAAACATAGAGTTGTATCCCATCTCTCTCCTATAGTGAATCATATTTCCTTTGTTTGTGTGCTGGTTGTGGACATAGATTCATACTCAACACTACCACGTTAACCTTTGTTCTTGTTTTTCTTTTTTCCTTCGTTATTCATTATGTTATCAAGCATTTGGTTCTTTTCATCTTAAATGATCGGTGCATCTTTTGGCATCCATCAACCATTAACGTGTCAAATTCTGTCTCTTTCAAGCAATTCAAAGGTTTAAATGTCGTTTTGAAACAAATCTAAATGAATGTGCGGTGATGAATACATGGACAAGACTCGGCCACTATAGTTCATCATAATGCTTTCAGCAGAATTACTCTGGGGTCGACGTCAACCGCTTCACTAAATGAACAAGAACAATGTAGCAAAGTGAGGTTTGTCATGTTCTTGGTCCTAGCACCTTCATCCTCCCTTTTTCTTTATTGCTTCCAACTGAACATTTTGACGTTTCTTTATGTAAATGAGAAATCCACCTAATGACTAGGTTACCGAAGAATAGAAGCAAGAATGCACAACATGCCAACCTTTTTTTTAAGGAAAAAAGCTGATGTAATTTTTAATATTTCAAGAAAAATTAAGATTCGTAGAAGATCAATAATGGCCAGCACGATCAGTAAATATATATATATATATATATATATATATATATATAGAGAGAGAGAGAGAGAGAGAGAGAGAGAGAGAAAAAGAAAGAGATTCAATGCAAACTACTTTGTTAGCAAACATGCCTTTGTGGACACATAAATTGGATGCATTTTGAACGGTTGACTCTTCTTTTTTTTTCCCCTTAATTGATGTGCATCATAAGATTAATTTAATTTGCTAAATAAACTGTGAACATTTTTAGAAATCAAATAACTCAATCAAATATTTAGATTGGAAAGTGTTATCACCCAAGTTTTTCGAAAGACTGTATTCCAACTTTAGATGAACATTTGGATCCGAATCTAAGTCTTAAATCTAAAATACACATCTTGATGCGAATTACGAAGCCAAAGTCCTAATTGAGCCCAACAAACGAAATTAAAGACTTAGCAGACCCATAAAGCCGTTTTATGTTCTTAAATGTAATAATGTCTTAAAACACATCTGTTTTATAATAAGTTTCTCTTAATCACCCGATTAAGGATCTCAATGAGAGTTTTCTTACGTTATTAACTTCTCATTTTATGTGTGTTTGATTTTCTTCCTTACCCAATAGTGAGAGAAACAGATTTCGTTGTAATAAATGAAATGATTATTATTTTAAGATTATATGAAAGTATTTAGAATAATATTTTTCGAAAAGAATTTCGAAAGTAAGAACCTCTTCAATGAGGCTTTGGAGACTTATCGAGGCTCTTTCAGGAGCCCAAGTTCCAATGCGTATATATATGTTCTATATGTATACATGCACATGAATGCTTTTCTTCTCTATGATTTAACATATCCTTGAATAGATTTTCATATATATATATATATAAATTACACTCTCCCTCTCTAGAATCTCTCTCTCTCTTTGAGTTAATACCTTCTTCTTTCAAACTATATATATATATATATATATATATATATATATATATATATATATATATATATATATATATATATATATATATATATTTCTATATCGCTTTCTCTAAAATCTTCTTCTCTGTTTCTCTCTCTTTCTCGTAGATTTAAGATATTCCTTCTATAAATTTTCATATGTGTATATATACAACAATATATATGCACACACATTCATCCCTCTCTCTATCTCTTTAAAATTTGTCTTTCTTTCCAAAATCACTTTCTCTTTCTCTCTATTCCTCTTGGATTAATATCTTTTTCTTTTCTTTTTTCCATTCATTATAATATCTCTTTCCCAATATCTAAGATTTTAATTTCCATTTATCGACTTTACTGAGACCAAAACTCAAGTAATGACCCAATATTAGAATCATGCTTGAACGCATTCATGCATTCACATTCAGTTTTGGAATTCACAAACGATCACAAACACCTCTCCAAGAGAACATAAACAAGATGAGTTGAAGCTTTAGTTAGGCAATAGCCAAATTAAAGTAAAAATCTTAAATATACTTAAGTTCTTAATAGAAGATTAAATTAATTTTGAAAAGAGATCTTCAAAATACCCATATTATCCTCCAAAGATTTCCAAATGATATTTGTAAAGGTTTTTTTATTCAAAAATCTCCTAAATCAAAATGGTTTATATTCTCAAATGATCTTTCAAAAAATTTTCTCATTGAAAAGTTTGAAACATTAAATCTTCAACATTGTTTTTAAGCACCACACCGTATTTAAAATGGATAAGATGTTTAAATAAAAATGAAATGTATTGAGAATAAGCATAGCCCTTCGATTGGTTATTTCCTCGACGAAGGTGCCAAGAATGATCAATCTTCATACCGACAGACAAGTCTTTATTCTCTCTTATTTCAAAAATAAAACTTTATATTTTTGAAACACTCCAAAATCAAAATAAATTTTGAGATGCAAACAAAAAACAAATGGAACAACAATATATGTGTGTGTGAGTGTCATGTGTTGGATGTTGTAGATGGCAAATACTTAAAAATTTGTTAAACGATAGTCATCACATGGGCATTAGTTATTGTTTAATTTGTTGTCCAATGTAAGTTACTGATCGCCTTAGGTTACTTCATGGTGATGAACGCAACGATCGACGTGCCTGACATGACCAGAAAACATGATGGATTTAGGAAACCAAAATATTTTTGGAACATAGCACTCAATAGAAAAAATATTGCCATCAAATCTTGTGGACGTTTGCTATTTGAACAATTTTTTCTGTCTTTTAAATCCTTTTGGAGTAATATACTAAGTGTTTATGCTTAGGGACCAATCTCAACCTAAAGAATGTGCAACCCGATAAAGCCCCACAGATGCGTTTCTTGTAGGTCAGGACAGCAACTTTAATATCCTGGCTACCTTCCCCAACAAAAATACAGACTAATATGCTGCCGATATTTCTATGGCACGAGGTCCCTCCCAAATCTTTGCAAGTCTGGTCACTTCAGTTTGTCATCAATGTACCAACTGTGTTGGATGGACTAGGAGATTTTTATTTGAATAAAACCAAAGTAAAGATAAGAAGAAGATACTTCCTTAAAGAAAAACTACAGCCAGACAACTCACAGGTATAAAGAAACTTCCTTAAAGAAATGGTGCAAATTGCAATAATGCCTAAACATAAGTTTAAAAAACTATTAAAATTAATGTTTAAACAAATTTTATGAGTTGACAAAAAAGTGACTGTAAAAAGCTGACTTACCATGGTATATATATTTTTCTAAAAGTATATCAAACCTAACTTTTCTTTGCATTTATGCATAAGGTTGGTTTCTAAAACTATTAATATTACTTGGACGAGAACAGTTGGGGATGGAATCAATGATGAATGGTTCAATTGACTTGATTTTACAAACTCTCATGTACGTATATATAAATATATATACGTTTATTCCATTTTAAATCTCTCTCTCTTTCTAAAATGATATTATCTTCTCTATTTGATTTAAGCTTCATTTTCACAAAGTTTCATAATATCTATACATATATACATATGTATATATAAATATGTATATATAAATATGTATATGAATATGTATCTCTTTTCCTTTTAAATCTTTGATTTTATGATTTTCAAGATCTTTTTCCCTCTCTTTCTCTCTTGGGATCAAGTCTTTCATCTTTTCCATTCTTTCAATATTTTTTCTTATCATTTAAGATCTTAATTTTTCATTTGCCGACTTCATTAAGACCACAAACCAAGTAATGACCCAATATTGGATTCATACTTGATAGTCTACAATCCCTAATCCATTTTCAAAACATTTCCTTCATATATATGATATTTACAAAAAAACAAAAATCTTAGATGTATGTGATGGTAGGAATGTCATAGATGAATGTTGTGGTAGGAACGCTTCATTCTTTTTTTTTAATCATATAGGATCAATGCATTCATGCATTCACCCACTTTATTTCACCTATGATCACGAGCACCTCTCCAAAAGAACTTAAGCAAGATGGGATGAAGCTCTAACTAGGTGGTAACCGAATTAGAGCAAAATCTCAAACCTACTTAAAGTCTTAAGAGAACACTAAATTGATTTCAAAATGATTTCACAAGCTTTTCAAATGATATTTACTAATTCCACTTTTACCCCAAAACATTTCACATTTTCAAGCAATTCTTCAAGAATCTTTTCAAAAGTTTGAAACATCAAACTTTCAATATTTTTTAACACCGCATATAGAATCAAAAAGATGTTTAAGTCAAAACGAAATGCATCAATGATAAACATAGCCCTTGGGTTGATTACCCCCGGTAAAAGCACCGAGAACGGTCGATCCTCGTACCGACGGGCGAGTCCCCTTTCTTCCCTATTTCAAAACAAAACCTCATTTTTTTGGAGCACTCTAAAACCAATGAAAATTTTGGGATGCAAACAGGAAGGTGGGAGCATAGTGCTCCAAGTACATAAAACAATGATATCCTAAGGCCATGTATTGCATGTGCTCCGAGCAAGCGAGACCAGTAACAAGGGTGGGACATATCCTAAATATATTGCCATAACCTACTGGCGTCCCATCAGTTATTCTTTCTTAACTTATCATTATGAGAACACATTCACAATAGGACCGGCTAGAACATGAGGTTGGTTCACTTCACGAATGCACCCATACCTCAAAATGTCTCGATAAGGGCTTATACATTAGTCAATACTCTTAGCTAGCCATCATACTTTATGAGTACTTCTACCCCTCAAGTTCATTCAATTGAATCACCGCCCAACGACAATGCAAATGAAAATCTCATAGCATTGCATCTCTCAAACATAACAATCATGTCATACACAAAACTTAGCCAAACCTCAAAGAGTAGTCTCGATCTGTGATTGGCTAGTAGTTGTCATATGCAAATATCATGATAGCATGCTTATTAATGTATGATCAGAATTGATGAGATACTTGACTTGATACCCAACCTAATCTATCCTAACCAAGTATAATTTCTAGTATGCATATACCATCACGTAATAATTTAAACCAATTAATCAATCTAATGATTATTTAATCACATACATACATTCATGTGACAATAAACATGTTATATCACATATCATTCAACAAACACAATCATAGGATTCAATGATCCTGAAAAACATACACATGTTATATTTGGCCCCAGGTAGAGGTTTGCCTAGAATGCAACCATACCTGTCTTGCATCGCCACAAACACCCAAAATCACCTCGAGCTCTGAATCTTATCACTCAAAGTCTACTCGACATACCCGGTGCACCTGTAAAAATTCATAGCAATAAGTTTTCCATTCCTTTTGCTCCAAAGTCTGTTTAGGAAAGAAATGGGACCATTGAGGCACATGTCATCGTCTCAAAAGGGTGCAAAAGATAGAATCGGCCTATAGAGCCCTCTAATAAGTTTTTCTCATATTGGTTATTAAGTGTGGACCTTCCCACATGCATCCTTAAGTGCATCATCAATAAATTGGACCCTCAATAGACACCTAACACCCTATTGAGGCATCACCATTTGTAATTTTACTTCCCCATTGGCAATCCAAAGATGATACTGTACTATTTCACTAGCAATAGCATATATCAAACAAATCACCTTGAAAAGGGTGTTTCCTTTGCACCTTTATGTAAATTTGGATCCTAATAACTTAAATATTTTGTCTTTCCTTCAAGCCGTAAATTTAACCTACAAAGCAACATCAGTTCTTCCTCCCCACATGCATCGTGACATCCAACAAAATATACGTAGATCATCACCCCTCCAAAACAGTCTTAGACCTTCTCCCACGTAAAAAATCTCTATTGTGTATCTTACATCATTCAATTTGAAACCTAGTATGCTCAAATAATAATTATTCATACACTTAAGGAAAACATTGGACAGAATAGGCTCGATTACGCCTCGCTCCCTCCTCTTTTAAGAGTCCCAGCTGCTATAGTGTCCCTAGAAGCCACCCCAAATGCTCGCCCAATCCCGAAATGGCTAAGAGTATATGCTTTTGTCACCTCCAACACCTTCTATTCGCTGATATGAGAGGAAATACATATTCCATAGCTATAATCCAACCCAACAACATCAAAGATAGTGAGAATGAGCAAAAGAGAGTGAATAAGAGAAATCTAATAAGAAGAAAAAATTTGGTTGAGAGGGAGAGGGTTTGGCTGAGCAGAGACATGTGGGAGAGAGAGAGACAAATAGGGGCAAGAAAAACAAAAACAGGTGAAAGGGAGAGCGTGTGTGAGAGAGTGGTTGG
>JAANDH010000399.1:219261-235874 GCA_011799765.1 Nymphaea thermarum
ACGTGAAGGTGAGAGGACTCAGGACAGAGAGGGAGAAGAGAAAAGAACGACAAGAGGGAGAGGCTGAGAGAAAAAAGGAAACTTGGAAGAGGGAGGGCAGCTACCTGCATTGTGTTGCCTTCGCCCCTCCACCGCTGTCAACCTCCGACTGTTTCTCAACCTCTGCCCCTTCTTCTTCTAGCTCTTATTCCTCTGCATCAACCACAATAGTAAAAGAGACGAAGAGGTCGACCCCAGAGTTGGGCGTTCCCCTTGCTCTTCTCCTGATCCAGCCCAGCCTGCCCCAAAACACCACTTGTTACAATCTTAGAGGAAGAAGTTGACAACTAAGTCCCTTTGTGAAAGCAATTTAGCATTAGTCCCTTTTTAACACATTTATCTGGTGGAATGTTTTACAAATACAAGGTTTACTTATAGATAAAATGACTGTTAACTGAATTTCATTCTCAGTTTTTAACATGCCTCTTTTTTTTTTATGCTTGCTTGTGGGAGTGTTCTGTGAAACTGCAAGGTATCTATAAATCTGAAAACCAAGACCTATTGCAACTTCCTGCATTTTTGCTTCTTATAGCATAATAGCCGTCAGCATTTGAGAGAGAAGAAAGCAATAAGGGTTAAATTTCTCATTCCAAAATCAGATAGGTGTGTTGTTGCAGGTACAGTGTTGCTTGTTCATGCTAGATCATGGGTGAAAGAGGACCGGACTTAGATCCGAATTATGGTTGGCTCAAGAGCGCTTACGGAAAAGTTTGTGTTCAAAAGTATTGTTTAGATTTGTTTGGGGAATTTTGTTATGGTTTGAACCTTCATTTGTATCTCAAATACAAGTCATATGTAATTGAATCCAAAAGATTTAGATCTTGTTCACACGTAATGCAATACTAAAATTTGAATTTGACAAAACAATTTCTCTATTTTTATTTGAGATTAATATATATGCACTGCAATATGGACGCCTTCACATATATGTGGACATATTCATTTTGGGGGAAGAGGGAGAATAAACATTGGCCAGCACTTAGTAAGAGAGGTAATTGTAGCTACTTCTACTGGCATTCCCTTCCTCTAGGCCTAGAGTGTCGCAACATGTGTGTGGCAGTAGGGAGGGACTTTTCTCCGCATTATACAAGGGGTGGGAGAGATGGTTTTTGTCGAAGGTCACATGCCCAGATGCCCTTGATGAACTCGATGGATTGCCCTTTTGTGGTGGAAGGAGAGATCAGCAGACTTGGGCCTTGGGGTCATGGACTGTCAAATGATGATTGAAGAACGATACGAAGAAGAATGAAGAGATAAAGTGAAGGTCGAATGGAAAAGAAAAGGGAACGTGATCAACACGATGTAGAAAGAAGAGAGAGCAGCCGAGAATTGGCAAGATGAAAAACAAAATCAAGCCCGAGGGAGAATGCAGTTAGGGTTAGAAATAAAGAAATGAGAGAGAGAAAAGGAGGGAGAGAGCACAACAATGGAATCAAGGGGTGAAATGGGGATTTTCAAATTTATAGGTGTATGTTTGATTTGAAAATTGATTGAAGTTACCCTTTAAAATCAGCTTGAAATTTCCTTGAACAAATCTGCCGAATCACTCAATCCATGAAATTGGTTTAAATTGATTTTGGAATTGATTGAGCATCCCTTGAATATTTCAGTAAATTGACTCGGAAATCACTTCAAAAGCTAACCAGGAATCCCTTGAAATTGATCGAAAATCTTATAAAACTCTTGACATTGATTAAAAATAGTTTGAAACTACTTGATAGTTCATTTGGAAACCTCCTTGAAATTAACTTAAAAAACATCTAGGAATTGATTTAAGATCCAATTGTCAAGCCTTTTAATATGATTTTGACAATAATTTGCACACCTTGAATTTAATTTGAAATCTTTTGAAATACTTTGAACTGAAATTTGATTTACTTGAATTTTATTGTAATTTTGAATTGAATTTAAATTATTTATTTCGTAATCGGCTTTAAAGAAATGGATCGTAGATCTGGATGTAAGATTGCTTAGGCCATGATCAGACATCGATCTGGATCGGAAGATGATTTAAATTATGGATAATAAAAGATTTGGATAGGAGATTCATGCCCAGAATATTAGAGATATCAAAGATCACCAAATACCTATTGTTGGAAGTTTCAAAAATGAGATAGCTACCATACTATAAGGTCCGTTGCTACCATAATATACTTAGAGTGAGCTACTTTAGACATAGCCTACCTAACCGACAATAGATGAGCCAGATATGTCGTCTAAGGTCTAAATGGTCCTCTCAGATTCCCCATTAGTTTGGAGTTAGAACGCTATGTTCAACTTAAGCTTGATACCCAATGTCTTTTGCAACTCCAAAACCTAAAGGTAAAACATGGATCCCGATCTACAGTAATAGACTTTCGCACTCCATGCAGTCTCACAATCTCACCAATATATAACTCTACGAGACTTTCCAATGACTGAGGTAGAAAATAAGCTGATTTTGTAAGTGAATAAACAATCACCCATATGACATCATGTTGACTCTAGTGTGAGGCAAACCTACCACGAAATCCATTGTAATCTCCTCATATTTCCACACTGAAAATATCGATTCTACAACAAGCCTCTTGGCTGTTGATGTTCGGTTTTGACCCATTGGCAAACTAAGCATGTTGCCACATATTTCGTAATTTTGTATTTCATTCCAGGCCATTAGTAATTTTGTTTCACATCTTGAAACATCTTTGTATTATTAGGGTATATGAAAAATTTGGATTTATGAGCTTCATCATGCAACTAGCGCTTCGATCCTTCATTGCTAGGGACCCATAATCTTTGTCGAAACAACAATAAACTATCTTCATCTTGATACCAAGGGGAATTTGCCTTCTTACTTTCTTCCATGTTTTTAGCAAAATCAGGATCTTCATTTTGCTTCACTATAAGCTCTTCCAACAATGGATGTTGTATCAAGGTAGTCATAATACGCATTCCACTTGACCGACCCTAATTCATTTAGAGACCGGTTCATCCTATTCAACAGGACCGAAAGGCACTAGATTCTCTTTCGGATAGGTCCTTCTTAAAAGGAGAAAGAAGCATGTATATATATATATATATATATATATATATAAGTTGGTAAAAACCAGACCACTTGAGTAAGAGACAAAAACCAAACTATTGAAATTAATTTTTTTAGAAATTTGTACTTAAAAATATTTTTTTTAGTAATAAAAAATGAATGGCTTTTATGCTATTGAAATTTTGGTAGTATGAAGATCAATTTTTTTTACTAAATTTGCTGGAACTAAATCATGATTTATATTAAATTAGTATTTATAAACACATTAAAAGGTTCATATTTTGTTTGAAAACACTTTTTAAGATGAATCAAGGAGGTCTGGATTTCATCCCTCACCTGGGTGGTCTGGTAGCCATCAATCACTCACTCAATTACTCACTCTCTCACTCTCTCTCTCTCTCTCTCTCTATATATATATATATATATATATATATATATATATATATATATATATATATATATATATATATATATATATATATATATATATATATATATAGGTCAACTTTTTTGTTTAGACTTTTTTATTTATTTTTGTGCTACTAAAAAATGTCGCAAAATGTATACTCCATTAAAAACCACGCCATGCAACTAGTCGTCACCAATGCATCTTTGGCAATGATTTTTTGCGACAAAATAAAAAGCCATATATATATATATAATTTATACAAAAAATTCAAAGGTTTAAAAATCATTTCGAAATGAATCTTAAATCAATGTACAATGATGAACACACGGAGAAGTCTCAAACGTAAGGCTTTCGTGAGACATGGGTCAGCCTCAACCACTTCACTAAGATGAACTCCAAAGAAAAAGTATCATAGTGCGGTTTCACGTGTGGTTGGTCCCAATACCTTTATCCTCCTTTTTTCTTTGTTGCTTCCAACTAAACATTTACATTCTTTAACATTACAATTTCCCATGAGAAATCTATCTTATAGCTAGGTTACCCAACATTGGAAGCACGAATGCACAAAATGTCAACACTTTTCAAGGGAAAAAGCTGATTTATTTTTAATATTTCAAGAAAAATTTAGGTAAATAGAAATAGAAGATCAATAAGGCTCAGCATGATCAGTAATATAGCATGATTAGAAATAGACGAGATGTTAATTTATTTAGCATGGTCGGCTTGAATGAGAATTGAGCAATTTTAAGTTTTCCCTTTTTATTTCTAGATTTTCTAGATATTTATAGACATTGGTAGTGCTAGCTTATATCATATATAAATGTAGTTGTGCATATGAGTGGTACTAGTCGCTACTCGCTATCATGAATGCAGTGCTGCGTCAGGAGCAAATCTAGTGCTGGATTTGCATCACGTTGTGCAGTTTTCGGGTGGGTCCCATGCTCTGTTAGAAAGTACACAACTCAAAAAAATAGCCAAATACATTTAAAAGATACTTATGAGGATCCATTAATCCCTTCTCAACCAAATCATAATTTGATAAGACCATCTAATCAAGGCTGCCTAATCCATCATGGATGATGATTAAGAAAAAAACACGAACAAAAAAGTGATTAATATTTTTATCATTTAATGTTAATTCACATATTTTTCATTTCGTTTTTTAGTTTGGGCAATTATCTGTTTTAAATGAATGACCCTAATTAAATGACTGCTAATTAACCATAATCATAATTCATTTACTCAATATATAAAAACAAGTTAACATTGGGTTGAAAAAATGGAGTAAGTAAAAGTCCTGCAAACAAGCGAGTAGATGACCAACCGAACCTGACAGTATGTACAAAAGCATTTGGGTTAAAGTCATGCAAACAATCGAGTAGGTGACGACAACCGACCCTGACAATACGTACAAGCCATTGTTACGAGCCATTTTGGTACATATGAACCATTTTCGGTCACAAGGACGGCCCACCCCCACGCTACTGAGGACTCACACACGGTGGACGACACCTTCTTCGGTTGTACAGGGCCCGAACCCGAAGCCAAGGAATCACTGTGCTTGGCTAACCGCCTTACTTTGTTTGAGCTACGCATTTGATTATCATATCACAAATGGTAACTCATCGTAATTTATAGAACAAGTTATTAAAAAAGTGTTTATGGTTTAGAAACATAACAAATGGTTGCTCAACTTTTGAGAAAAATTTTCAAGAAGACACCTAAGTTGATATATAGGTGCCAAACTTTCAATCCTTTTCTTCCTAGGGAGTATGGACACCCAAGTTCTTTTCTTTGTTCAATGAGGTGTTTCATAATAAAGAGGAACACGCTCTTTTCTTTGTTAAAAAGCCGTCTATTTTCTAGTAAAAGAACCACGTTCTTTTCTTTGTCATGTAGGACTTCCCTAATAAACAATTGAGTCTCTGGTAATGTCAATGGGACTCAAAAATATATATAATATATATAGGTTTATTGGTGGGACTAGTGGCTGGTAGATAGTCTGCTGCTAATTCAAGTGACAGGAGGGCCAACTTCTATTATAAGCCTCTTGGGGGGAGGATTATTTTCTTTAGTAAAATTTGTTTCATCAAACAGAACTTTTTCTTATGATTGAAAAGGAAAGAAATTAGCTTTTGCAATTTCCTTAATAAGAGCCACATTTTTCAAAAAAGATATCAAATAAGAGAACCCAAGTAAACTTTATCTAATATGAGAAACTAAAAGACTTGCTAAAATGACAAAAATATAATTTACTGACAGAGAATATGTGGTTTAAAATGATTGCAGCTAATTTTTTCTGTCTCAAATAACAAAAAATTTCAAACTTTGTTTCAATAACTCTGAAGTCACAACAGCAAGTATCACTTTTACAAACAGCAAAAAATTGTTCCTAAAACTTTAGGTCAATGTCGTAAAAGGCATATTGTATCGCATATTGGTCAGGTTGACCTATACGACATATTGTAACATATCCCAAACATAGCGTAGCATATCAAAAAATTATTTTTGAATTTAAAAAATATTTAAAAATTATAAAAATAAACAAAATCAGAAAAAAAATATCCATGCTTAAAAAATCATCATTCATAATAAATATTCATGATGCATCATTCATACGCCATAATATATCAACAACACATTCAAAAATAAAAAATCAGAGGTTCAAAATAAGCATAATATGCATCCATGACAATATATTAAAGTATTACATCACAATTCATAAGTTGAAAACATATATTTATCATCTTTGTGTTTGATGATCAACGATAATCCTATTCCTCATCATTGGCATCATCATCTTCATCCTTGTCTTCTTCATTAATTGTTTCAATCCATAATATTGGGATGTCTCCAACATTCCATTGCTCTCCAACTCCAGCCTTTACTTTTTCAAGAAGCTCTGTTGTTCCTTCAATGTTCAGAAAATCAAGATCGTCCTCATCAAGGCTCGCTGATGGTTCAAACCAAGAATCTAATACATCAAAATTGTCAAGCATGATGATCTACCATTGCACACCACTGCTATGTAGGGTCTGACATTATATCTTCACAAAACAAGTAAAACCTATGATTAACTGTAGGAAATAAGATGAAAGAACAATTCAAAAGTAAAAATGAGTAACTTTTTACTTTCTCATGGTTCCCACTGCAAGCAAGTTGCTCAACTGGCTAATAGGCTCCTCCAAATGCTCCAAATCGATGATTTCTTGGTGTTTTTTTGGTGAAATTGAGCAAAATCCCTTCCTCCTACATCTATTAGAGTGTTTAGAAAGACGGAGAGGGAGGAAAGAATGTTTAAAACATCACACAAAAAGGGACTCTTCAGCTCCTTTTTGTGTTTTACCCCGTCATATGACACAAAGGTGCATCTCACGTATCATATGATACAAGTGATACGCTTACCATACACAAGCATATTATGTATAGCAAGTGTACCATATAGGTCTTGTAAACCTATATACATGTGTATCGGACAGTACGTGTTCGTTAACATTGTTCTAGGTTGCCATTCTTAAAAGTAATTAGGAATAGGAAGTGACCATTCTTAAAACATTCCTAAAAGTGATGTTTCTAGTTACTTTTAAAAACAGCTGCAAACTATTTTTAATGAAAACTTATTAAGAACAGTTTTTCATGTATGTTCATGAAAATTCATTTTTCAATTACTTAACAAAACTTATATGAATGGTTGCTGGCCATTCCTAATACTTCATCCAAATACGTTGATGAAAGATTTTCTTCTTTCTTTCATGTGGAATGTTTGATATGTGTCCAAATTTCATGCTAGCTTGTTCAGCAGGTACAGATCGCTGGTGTTGCTACACATGTTGAACCTCAAAGCAGTTACAACACTATGTGTTGAGACCTACTCCTTCAAACAAAGTTTATTTAGTGGGCGATATTTCTCATCACAATGATGGTGTGGTCAGGGCAGTGGCTCTTTGGGCACATGGAAATATAATAAACATTGGTTATGCACATGTACAACTAACTCTGATGTACCTCGGTTAGCGCTTGAAGCTTCTCCACCTTGTAATCATCCCGACTATTGCCAATATAAATTGATCAAGACATGAGATAGAAGAACAAGTCTACATTGTTATGGATTTTAAGTTCATGGGGGTAGTATGGGATCCATAGTGGGCGAGAAAATCACGTGTTTGATCGAGTTTGCGATTGATAGATCTCTCCCAGTTATTATGGTGTGTGCTTCTGGAGGAGCGCGCATGCAAGAAGGAAGTTTCAGCTTGATGCAGATGGCTAAAATATCTTCCACTTTATACAATTATCAATCAAATAAAAAGCTATTCTATGCATCAATCCTTACATCCCCTACAACTGGTGGAGTGACAGCCAGTTTTGGTATGTTGGGAGATATCATTCTTGCCGAACCCAATGCTTACATTGCATTCATGGGTAAAAGAGTAATTGAACAAACATTGAAGAAGAAAGTACCTGAGGGTTCACAAGTGGCAGAGTATTTATTCACTAAGGGTTTATTTGATCCAATCGTACCACGTAATCTTTTAAAATGTGTTTCGAGTGAGTTATTTCAGTTCCATGGGTTCTTTCCCCACCCTTGAACTTGAACCAAAAAAATTCAAGTAAAAAAAGTAATAGAACAATAGATTTAGTTATTTGTAGGCACAAAAGTAGTTCATTTCGTTTATCAGAATTGAAGTAGCAAGGATGGAGCTTTCTTTGCTGGCATAAAGACAAATTGTAATTGTAGTGAAGTAGTAAGAATTAGAAGTTTCAGAGAACTTTTTCTCCAGATCCATATTTTCTTTTATCCTACCTTTACTAATGAGTAATCAGATAAGGGACACTAATGAGTAATCAGATAAGGGACGGACCCTTTAGCAACAGGGCAATAAAAGATCAAAGTAGTGTCTTTTTCCTTCGTAGAAATCCAAATTAGAGAAATCCAAAAATCCCCCTTCCCCTAGTCGTGTCATTTTTCTTCTAATAAGAGACAATGATGTAATGATCCTTTGCCCTTCAAGCGCCCCGCAGTATGCAAAACAATGAACCCACCCACTACCAATGATTGAGATTCTGACATATCGCCAAAAATTTAATTAATCTGCCATCAGCTTAATACTGAATTACACCAATAAAGATACTGAAAAAAAAAAGCTCTTTGTCAACACAAAAAAAAGGCTCACCTTGGACAATCTATGTGTCCTACCCTTGGCTATCTGAATGAGAAAGTAGTTCCTAATGAAGAAAAGGAAGTTTATTTTTAAAAAATGGAAGAAGAAAGGGACGTGAAGGAACAAATAGAACGTGAAAAAATATTAGAATTCAAAAAAAAATGGGAAAGAGCAATGAATAGAGAGGAGATGGAGCCAAAGGGGACTCAAATCTACTTGATGAGTTTCTTCTCATATTTCTTATATCATGTTTGCAAAAAGAAGAGGGGAAATATACAGTCAAGAGGTAGAAAAAAAACTTGTAAAATAATATTGAGAAAAGAAGAAAGAACGAAGCTGGTTATATACGCTACCTCCGTGTTTGTAAAAGTAAGACAAAAAATACCCATGGTTAACACAAAAATGAGCTTTTGTAGGGATAGAAATGGAAACAACAAAAAGAAGATTCAATAAAGGTAAAATCTGTCAATCCGCATGACCAATATACCCATTAAGATGTAAAAAAAATGTGTTTGTTTTTTGTCCCTCATATAGCGTTATCTCATAACATACCCCTTAAGTAGTAAAAGAACATTTTATGTTTTTTGTGCTCTTATAATGTTATTTAACTATCTCATAATACACCCATTTAAGTAGTAAAAAAATGCTTTCATTTTTTTGTCCCTCTTATATCGTTATCTCATTATCTCATAAATATTTTATTATCTCATACAAATTTTACTATCTCATCAGCCATTTGTCTCGAACATTAACTCGGAAGTCGAATTGGTGCCAAGGTGGTTCGAAGGCGAATCGGTTGGTGCCCTCGATAGACACTATTGCCCCTCAGTTGATGGCGGGCATGATCAAGTAACATGTACGTAACATTATCCCCAAAAATATCCTTTAGTGTGGCAAAATGGCTTTTCAAAAAGAGCGTGCCCTGAGGTAGATGGTGGGAATGATGCAAGAAGCTCGTACTCGAAAAGTTAAAGGAAGTTTATTGGTCGTGGGGAAGAGGCTTCTCTATAATGCTTTGAACCTTCGTACTAGAGGGAGTTATCGCATTCAGGCAGTGGTTATCGTCCTCATCGAAACAGTGTTACCACGTTCTATCTGAGAGAGTTCTCGTTCGCAAGGTGGTGTTTATCTTCATAATGCTTCGAACCTTCGCAATAGAGTGTTTATCTTCTATTTTTTTGCTATGATATCGACTTCAATTGATACTGATGAATACGACATCAAACATCTGTTGTTCAACGTCAAATAGGGTGAAGTCGAGCTATATGTTGCATGAAACCTGAAGAACTTAGAAAATGATAAAATGATAGGTGAGTATGATCTTTTGGCAGATTAGAAGAGTATAAAGCTGTTGTTGCAGCCAAACATAGATCACATGAGGTGGAGCAAGTTGTATAGAAGGAGAAGGCATGAAATGAAAAGAGGAGGAAGAGGTGGCAGAACTGAAGGAAGATGTCGCGGAGACAAAGCACAGACAATAGTCCAACAATGCAGGGGATGAGGAACTTGAGGAGGAGGAGGTGGCAGAAATGAGGGTACAGTCCAAAGAGACAGAGAATGCATTGGAGAAGGGGCTTGAAGAGGAGAAACGAAGAGAAATATCATAGAAATGAAAGGACAATGCAAGGGATAAGGAACTTGAGGAGGAGGAGATGGTAGAAACGAGGGTACAGGCTAGCAAGATATACAAGGCAGAGGAGAAGGGTCTTGAGGACGAGGTGGTGGAAATGAAAGGACAAGCCATTGAGATGGAGAAATGAGAAGAGATTAGATTTCAGCAGGAGCAGGTGGTGGAACGGGAGTGACTCCTGGAGGTAGGAAATGCATGGGAGAAGGATAATGAGGAGGAGAATCCATTCTTAGATGAAATAGAGGGATTAGTATTAGATGTGCAGACTATACCTGCACTAAAACTTAGAGGTTCTAGGCAAAGGAGGAAACCTGGTTTGGATGTAGAGGTGGTGGAGATAGTTGAGAAGAAAAAGGAGGTGATTTTGGGATGTCAAAGTGAGTAATCTATGTCATTTATTCAGGTATTTGTAACTAAATTTCCTGTGCAGGATAATGTCTTTCTTTATGTTGCAGAAATGTGGCACTACAATTGGCATTTAGTCGTTGATTGATATGAAGTTCTGCCAGACTTCCAAAAGCATAAATTGAGGAGAATGCAATTGTCGGGGTGCTTTTCCATGCGCAATGGAACTCCAAATACATTTGTGTTTGATGGATTTGAGGTGACGATCACCATAGAAGATGCTACTAGACTATTCCATTTGATAACCCACAGAAAACATATGGTTGGAATGTCCAGGTACAACTTGATGGGGAAGAGCAGCGACCTTTTAGTTTGATAGATATGAAGTTTAAGAAAGTTGTAGACTTTGGGGAAAGTCGACGCCAATAATTGTTTCAGAGCTACATAATAAATGACATCATGCAAAGCATGATGCATCTTCACAAGAAGTGAACCAAGCATGGAGGTCCTTTCTTGTATATTTATTTGGCGTCTGTTTACTTAGTGACAATTTAGGCTCAAAAATAAGCTGGCAACGTCCAATTTTTGGAAGGTGTAGACAACATTCATCACTATGCATGGGGGCACCTGTGCTAGAACATTTGTATAGCCAGCTGGAACGATTTAAGGATGGGGTTGCATCCATTGGAGGATGCTTATTATTGCTGCAGGTATAGATAGTATCATCATCATGCAAATTATTTGTTTCAGATGATTATCTATCGTGTAATATCTGTATATGTGTTTTGTCTTTAGTTCTAGATGTGGGAGTACATACCTTCTATTAGACCCACTGTGGAGTGTCTATTTCCATTTTCTCCTCTATTACATGCACAGTGGACAGGCATCAGTCACAGAGATTACAACAATACAATGTCATTTAGGTTTATCATATCAAATCTTTAGATGGTTTAGGTAATAATGTTTTATACTAATGCTGAAATACTTGTGTATTGATGATTATTCCATTTTTATGTGTAAGAGTTGTTTAGACCATGCAATAGTGGTGACTCCAATGATTTGATTATCATGAAAGCTTTTCAGCTCTTGTGCAAAGACATGTGCTTGTTCTAGATGAACGAAGTAGATATACAACATGGAAGCCGAGTCCCCTTGCAGCATAGTCTTGGCCAGTTGATTCTACAACCACCCTATCCCTACAAGAGACTAAGGAACAAGAGTGCTTCTAGGGTTGGAGATGATTGGCAACCTTTTTTTCAGAAAAAGCTCCATAACTAGTATCGTGGTTGTGAAAATGTTGTTGTTTACCACAGCGAGGGTTTTGCACCAAGGTACCGTGAGCAATATTGGGATCTAGTTCATTCTCAGATACATGAAATTTGTCTAGATGTGCCCCAATTTGGCTCGCCATCCGTAACGACAACAACATCATCATCATCTTGAGCGAAGATGCTGCTTAGATGATGATCGACAATAAAGGATGCAGAACCATGCAGAGACTGCAACCTAGCTTCCTAACCAGCCAATGGAAGAGAGATTGGTTACAACAATAAGCTCATTGATTGATCATGTTGTCGATTTGACTCAAAAAATTTCTAAGTTAAAGAAGTTCCTATCACGACATGATGGAGAATAATCTTTTTTTAGAATTTTCTTTTTTTAATTGATTACAAACAATATTCTGTTGTTCATAAGAATGATTGATAAGAAGTTTTCATTCATTTGTAAACACATTGTTAACACGAATCCTGGAGTTGCATTATTGTGATATGTGTTTTTCAAGTGCATATCGCATCCTTTGAGTAAGAGCCTCTTTATCGTAAAACCAATCCATGCAGTGCCGTTGTCACATTTATTTTTTTTCGGTACTGCTTGTGTCATTATAAACATGATTTTACTTGAGTCTATCATATAATGAATCCTGTAGTTGTGTTATTGCAATTTTTTTTGTCCAAGTGTTTATTGCCCTTTAGTAAGCATTTTTTATTGTTAAACAAGTCTATACCATTGTCATCGTCGCATTTAATTTTTTTGAGTGCTTATTGCATCCTTATAAACACAATTTTAGTTAACTGTATTGTAAAACAAATATTGCAGTTTTGTTATCTCAATTTATTTTGTCTATAGCCTTTTAGTAAACACCTTTTTATTTTTAAACAAGAACATACTAGTGTCTTTGTCGCATTAATGTTTTTCGAGTGTTTATTGCATCCTCTTACTAAGTGTTTTTTATTGTAAAACCAGTCCATACCATTTTTTATGTCACATTTAATTTTTTTTAAGTACTTATCGCATCCTTATAAACACAATTTTACTTGAGTGTATCGTATAATGAATCCTATAGTTGCATTATCATAATTTTTTAGGTCTGAGTGCTTATCGTCTCTTAGTAAGTGCTTTTTTATTGTTAAACAAGTCCATACCATTGTCATTGTTACACTTAATTTTTTTCAAGTGTTTATCGAATCTATATAAATACGATTTTAGTTGAGTGTATCCTACAATGAATCCTGCAGTTTCATTATCACAATTTGTTTTGTCTAACTGCTTACCACTTTTTACTTAGTAAGTGCCTTTTTATCAAAAAACAAGTTTATACTAGTGTCATTGTCACATTAAATTTTGTCAAGTATTTATTGCTTCCTCGTAGTAAGCGCCTTTTTTTATTGTAAAACCAGTCCATATAGTGTCATTATCGCATTTAATTTTTTTGAGTGCTTATCACATCCTTATAAACATGATTTTACTTAAGCATGTCATATAACGAATCTTGTAGTTCTATTATCGCAATTTTTTTCTTCTCTTAGTAAGCGCATTTTTATCATAAAACAAACCATGCTATTTTTATTCTCGCATTTAATTTTTTCGTGTGCTTATCGCATCCTTATAACACAATTTTACTTGAGTGTAACATATAATGAATCTTGTAGTTGTCTTATTGCAATTTGCTTTGTCCAAGTGGTTATCGCATCTTACTAAGATCATTTTTATTGTAAAAAAAGTCCATACCATTGTCGTTGTTGCATTTATTTTTTTAGTGTTCATCACATTCCTTATAAACACAATTTCACTTGATTGTACCATATAACATATCCTACAGTTACGTTTATCGTAATTTGTTTTGTAAGAGTGGTTATTGCCTTATAGTATGACCCTTTATCGTAAAACAAGTCCATACCATTGTCATTGTTGCATTTAATTTTTTTGAGTGTTTATCGTGTCCTTATAAATACAATTTTATTTGAGTTTATCATATAACGACACATACATCATCGCAATTTGTTTTCTCTCATACAACAATCTTACCATTCATTATCACAATCCTTTTTTGTTTTCTTCTTCATCGTCTGGTTTGACCTTTTTAGTGCAGTCTGTGATGTAACGTACTCCACCAAATGATCACTTAGTTGCTTTCTAAGATGTGGTATACTATCTTGTGAAAAAGTAGGTTTGATGTCATTGTAAATTGCTTTTGTATATTTGATGAAGAAAACACCGCATTCATAGCAGTTGTTTTGGAAGGGAGCTTCTTTTCCTATGAAAAGGGACCATTGAATCATGTTGATTCTGCACTAACTCTGTAAGAATTCTTTCATGAACCACAAATCATGAAGTACTAGTCCATGCATTTGTATTAAATTGAAGTATAAACAAGCTTTCCTCTGCATGTCAAGAACATATAATACCCAATCATGGCACTCCTCCAACAAGGTTGGAAGCAGGACCACTTCAAACAAGTTTAGTAAAGGGTCGAGAAGCATATCTTTAGCATGCATAAAAGCACAACCGAAGGGCTTTCAGCGAACTGCACTCTATACAGCATGATAGAAGAACATAGAAAATGTCAAAGCTCAAGCAAACTTATAAATCTATTTCAAAAAGCTAATTTACCATGACAACATGATTGAGAATGTAGCACTTTTCATTTGCAAGTCCTCGTTGCATTAACTCCATTGCATCTTCCAAAACCTGTGAGGAGAAGACAAACTATATAAATGATCTACCTACCATATCGCTAATCCATTTCTTTGGGCTAAAATCATGAACAAACCTATGTATATCATCACTGAACAAATTATGTTTCTCTTTCTTCATTTTCATCACCTTTTGAAATGGGACATTACCCACTACCTCTCAAATATTTATGAATATAGTCTAAATTGTTCTCGTTGTGCCATATTTAATGTACCCGCATGCGATACGTATTGAAGTGGTACATTTGTTTTGTACTATTGATAAACATGCGATGGTGCAGAGGAATGTTGTTCGGATGTTGATTATTGTGTTATCGACTGTGTTCATTTAATGCAGTTTCCATATTGATGGCTTAATTAAATGCAACCGAATGGGTGCCAAAAATAGCCAGCAATAGTACATATTGCGTGCAGTTCCCTCTCAGCTCAGATGACCAACTGGTATAGCTGAATGCGTGTGAGATAAACAACTGAGAAGCAGTAAAAAAGCATTTTCATCTTTTTTCGAGTGTATATTGCATCCTTGTAAACATGATTTTATTAGTGTATTGTAAAAGGAATCCTCCCAGGACATGATCAAGAATAACCTTATTATTTCAATCCTATTCTTTTGATTGACTACAAACAATATTCTTTTGTTCATAAGAATGATTGATAAAAGGTTAATATTATTTCAGTCTCGTAAATGCATTGTTATTTCATTTGAAAACATGCATATCACATTTTTTGTGTTAATATACTTATTGTCTTCCAATGTTATCTGATTTGCTTGGCCCTTCCTATCGTTATCATTTTTTACCGTTATTGTACACTTGTTGTTATCTCATTATTTCATTAGGTTAATGTCTCACATTTTTTATATCCATTTACTTATCATCTTCCATTGTTTCGCATGGGCTTCTTGTCATTATTACATTAATTCATCTTGGCTTACTTATCGCTTTTTGGTAGATGTGTTCTTACCTTATTCTCTTGTATTTTTGGTATCCATTACTTATCATTTTTTGTATTTATGAACATTACCCAAGTTGTTCCCGCCATGCCACATTTAATGCACCTACATGCGGCAGTATATATCGGAGTGGTATGTTTTCATTTTTGTGATGTTGATGAACACGTGATACTATACAGGAATGTTGCTTGGACATTGTGTGTTGTGTTTTATCGACTTTGTTCATTTAATACAACCAAATGGGTGCCAAAAACAGTAGATGATAATACATATCTTGTGTTGTTCCATCTTAAATAACAAACTGGTATAGTCGAATGCATTATTTTATGCTCAAACATCAATTACGTTCTTATTTTTCTAAGATCTAATGTGACCATTTGGTTTTCAACAATCAAAGTGTGACACAAACACTGGTGCACATATACATATGAAAATCATATGGCTACATCATAAATGAGATAGTATTGTTGTTACACGTGTATATATATATATATATATATATATATATATATATATATATATATATATATATATATATATATATATATATATATATATATATATATATATATATATATATATATAAAAATATATATATAACAATCATACGGTTATATCATAGACGATTCAATGCATATTGTGTGTTGTTTCCTCTCAGATAACCAACTAGTATGGCTGTGTGTTATTTTATGTTTGTCAACGATCAAAGTGTGACATAAGCACCGTTATCTCTGATCATTTGTGCATATATAGAAACCATATGTGTATATATATGTACGAGCAGTATTATTGATGCTCAAACATCCACATAAGTCTGGTATGGATATACACATCAATTAGGTTGTCATTTTTCTAGATCTAATGTGAACATATGGTTTTCAATGATCAAAGAATGACATAAGCACTATTACACATGTACATATGAAAATTATATGGTTGTATCATAGATGAGGTAATGTTGTTGTTATACATATATATGTATATATATATATATATATATATATATATATATATATATATATATATATATATATATATATATATATATATATATATATATATATATATATATATATATATATA
>JAANDH010000399.1:235974-247039 GCA_011799765.1 Nymphaea thermarum
GATGAGATAATGTGAGATTATATTGTTGTTATATATATATCTCGCATAGGTGAGATAGTGTTGTCGTTCCTCATATATATATGATAATCATATGGTTATATCATAGATGAGATAATGTTGTTGTTACACACACACACATATATATATATATATATGCATATATATATATATATATATATATATATATATGACAATCATATGTTGTTCTTACGTATAAACAATGTTGTAAGAAACGTACGCTTCTTACAAAATAAAAGCAATTCAAGGCATTTTTTCAAAAAAATGCAGCCCTAACTAACCACGGTCTCTCCCTAAACCCCCTATCCTCAATCCCAAATCACCTCTAGAGTTCAACCAGTGCTGCACTGCACACTGTGAAATTGCAGCATTGCTAGAGGCTGGAGGTTGGAGCTGTGGCTGGTGGAGGCTTGGAGCCATCGCCCAACGCCTGAGACTCAAAAATCCTTTGCAATTGTAAGTCTCTCTCTTTCAATCTCTTTCTCTCCATGGCTCTAATATATAAGCTTCTCCACAACCTAAATTTGGTCAGCCTTTGTTCATTTTGCACTTCCTGATTTAGCCCAGGAAGCATATGAAATGTCTGGTCGTTGTGAACTTATCCATAATAGAGTTGATTTGGGGATGGAAACCTATTATAAAGTATTGAGAAGAAGGAATACATTTCCATATCGTTTTACCAATGTTAATGCAAGCATAGGGACCCTAGTTAGCCCTGAAAAGTTTTTAGTAAGCTGGAAAAGTCCTGAGAGAGGAGTGGATTTTCTTATTGATCCCTTTGATGGAACCTGTAGAATTATGTTCTCAAGGGATATTGTTTTCTCATTCCATGATACAGCTAGGAAAGCAGTGTTAAAATGTGATTTTAGAGTTGAATTTTCAGTTGGGGACATTCGAAATGTAAAATTTTACACTGAAAGGACATCCCTGGTAATGTTTTTGAACCTGCTATCATCACCTTTGATCTTTTACAGTACTGCAGACGATGACATTCATGTCTCTGTTCCATTTAATCTTAGATGATGAGGATCCTTGGATGAGGACAACAGATTTCACTGGTCCTGGTGCTATTGGAAATTGTCATTTTTATAAGAGCAGCTTTTCACCACGCTTTGGGCTTGTGATGGACAAAGCAAACGCCTACTTCAAAGGGCAGGGAGTTTTAATTGGCTTGGTAGGGAGTTTCAATTGGCTTGAGTCATAAACAGCTTTTAGTTGACTATGAGCTTGGATATGATAAACCTAATGCTAATCCATTCTTTTTTGTGCCAGAAAAAAGAGGGATCAGTTTTGAGGTATTGTTTTTGGATAGCTGCCTAGTACGCAAGGGCATTATAAGTAGACATAGATTATCGGAGGAATTCTATAGCTTACTAGAAAAGCAACTGCCTGATGTCAACATTGCAGATATATATATTCCTATAAAAATCCGATCTTTGATGCTTTTAGAAGGTTGCGCACTATGCAAGAATGGCTTTTGAAGAAACCAATGCTTGTCAAGAGACTCAAGACCTACTAGCTTTTTGTGTATAAGGTTGAAGTAAGTAGAGTAGTCATAACTCCAGCTAAATCTTGTTGTCTTTCTCCAGAAGTTGAGCTTTTAAATAGGGTGCTGAGGAAATATAAGAACATAACCGATAGATTCCTAAGGGTTATGGATGAAGGAAAGCAGCGCTTAACCATTTTGCATATGTTGTGTATTGTTCTTTTTTGATATGCTTAGGATTGCAGTCATTGTTTTTAGTTTTGTTGTTGTTTTCATAAATAGTATATAATTCACAAATTTGTTCATGAAGCTTATGCTTCAATTAATGCCTCGCCTCGCCTCATAAGAGGCTCAACACCTTGCCTTGCTTTCACGCCTTTAACATTGCATATAAATGTGACAACTATATGAACATGGCAGTTTACATAAATTTTGAAAATAAATGGATATTGTTTCCCCAATACTAACGTACAATATGGACAGGAACGATATTTTCGACGCTATTTGCCGTAACAAAAGAGGTGGTTTTGAATGGATTTCAGCAGATTGAGGTTGAAAGAAAGAGAGACTCCATGGTGAGGGAGAAGAAGACCATCGAGGACAAGTTTGGCTGGCTTTGCAACAACAAGGGCGTGTTCAACAAGAAAACCACATGGCAAATCCAGCAAACCAGTCAGTAAATCCATTAAACGAGCTTGCGACTCCAAAACACGTTAGGCAAAAAACTAGCCAGAAAGTCCGGCAAAGCGGCTGGCAAGTCTAGCGGACCAGCCAACAAGTCCAAGACACACTCTAGGGAACTTTAGGACAATCTACTCTCTATTTACATTGAAGACTTCCTCCCTTGCAAGCAAGCAATCAATATTGGTCTGAATTATTTGTTGACCTTTTAGAGCATAGGCATCAGAATCTAGGACTTGGAAGGTATCCAGAAAAGCAGATTCATAGTATGTATCCTTCATCTTATTCAATTACATAACCTTCACATTGGGAAAAGACTTGATCAAACTAATGGATGTTTAACAACATGTTGTGTTGTATTAATTGTCGGATGATATTGTGGCTTTGATGGTAGATGTCATAGAAAAACTTTCACAAATTAAGAACCATTCCATCACTGACATTGAAATGGTTGTTTCACTTTCGTATATTCTTAAATTTCTTGCTCTTATTTTATCATAATCTGGTTGCCCTCTAACGCCTGCATGTTTCAGGTTTTATTTCTTTCCGTGTGGGTGAAAAAGACACAGTGGGTATTGTACATCCATCACAATGTCAAAAAACTAGTTTAGATATATGATCTGTGTGTAGGCTATGGCGACTACCAACTTGTGGAAGACATTTACAGACTAGTTTGTAGTTCAGCCTGAATTATTGTTTAGATAATTTCTTAATATTTTCTTAATAAGATTTGGTTTGTTGCAGAAATATTACCTCAAACATGTCTTTAAAATCACAATATTGGACGACGACAAATTTTTACCAATAAAATGTCCACAACAAAGAAACAACTATGACTACATTGTGTTTGTGATGAAATACATGTAGAAGAAAACATTTGGAAAGAAACCTAGCTTCACCCATGCTGATGTTACCAATAGCATTAGAAGGTATATTAGAAACTTACTTCAAATAAGTAGACATTCTGAAATTTGAATGATGTCAACTTTGTAACCATTTCTGTTTTATATCATGTCCTTGTAACAATTTCTTTTAATTAACCATTTGTAAACGTGCTTATCAAATTTCTGATGTCCATTTACTTATCGCCTTCCATTGTTATCATTCGCATGGCCCTTCTTATTGCTATCGCATTAATTCATTTTCATTTACTTATCGTCCTTTGGCAGCTAAGTTGTTATCTCATTCTCTCGTATCCGTTATAGACCTTTCCGTCATTATCATGTTCTATTGCTATTGCACACATGTTGTTATATCATTATTTCGTTACGTTATTGCATTATTGGTTTCCATTAAATTGTGGCCTTCCATCGTTATCTTATTTGCATGGCACTTCTTGTCATTGTCACATTAATCCATCTCCATTTACTTATCAACTTTTGGTAGACGCATTGTTATCTCATTCTCACATATCTATTCTAGCCATTCCAGTTGTTATTGTGTTCTTTCATTATTGTACACTCGTCGTCATCTTATTGTTTATTATGTTAATTTTTTTGCTTTTTCGTGTTCATTTCCTTATCGTCTTCCGTTGTTATCTCATTCGCATGACCCTTATTGTCATTATCACATTAATTTGTCTCTGTTTACTTATTGTCTTCTTGACAGACGCGTTGTAATCTCATTCACTCATATCTGTTCTGGGCCTTCTTGTTATTGTCGTGTTCTATTGTTATTGTACAACTTGTTGTCATCCCATTGTTTTGTTACATTAATTTATCACATTTTTTGTGTCTATTTACTTATCACCTTCCATTGTTATCTCATTTGGACTGCCCTTCCTATAGTTATCACATTAATTTGTCACTTAATAAACGCCTTTTTATCGTAAAACGAATATTGTAGTTGAGATATGTATTGTCGCAGTTCATACAACATCGTTGTCATCGCGATAGTACATATCACAGTGGTATGTTTCTATTTTTTGTGTTGCTGATCAACACAATGCAAAGGAATGTTATTCAGACGTTGTGTGTTGTGCATTATTGACTGCTTTCATTTAATACAGCTTCAACAATTGATGGCTTAATTAAATGTAGCTGAATGGGTGTTAGAAATAGCATGTCATATTACATATTGTGTGCTCTTCCCTCTCAGATAACAAACTGGTATAATAGACTCATTGTTATTGTCTCATATTTGTTCTGGCTCTTCTTGTCATTGTCGTGTTCTATTGTTATTGTACGTTTGTTTTTGTCTCATTATTTTGTTATGTTAATTTCTCATATTTTTTTTTGTCAATTTACTTATCACTTCTGTTGTTATCTCATTTGCATGGCGCTTTCTATCGTTATTGCAATTAATTCATCTATGTTTACTTATCACCTTTTTTGGCAGATATGTTGTTATCTCATTATCTCATATTTATTCCAGCCACTCCAATCGTTATCATATTCTTTCATTATTGTACACTTGTTGATATCTCATTGTTTTGTTACATTAATAAATCGCATTTTTGGTGTCCATTTACTTATCACCTTCCATTGTTATATCATTCGCATAGTCCTTCCTATTGTTATCACATTCCTCCGTCTATGCTTACTTATCATCTTCTTGGTAGACCTGTTGTTCTCTTATTCTTTCGTATCCATTCCAGTCATTCTAGTCATTATGGCGTTCAATCATTATGGTATAGTGGTTGTTATCTTTGGCACCGTGTGCCTTGTCATATCCTTTCCCACACCAGGTTTGTGTATAGTTATCATTATTTTGTCTCTATCTCAATGGCTGCTACGAAATCATTTACTGTATGATACATTGAGATAGTTAGCTATGATTGGGATTTATGAACTGAATCCATGTGACACTATAACAATTAAACAATATCAATTATCAAAATATGGTTAACGTTCAAGCATACATAATGCATATAATATAATAAACTTACTAGGAGTTTCATAAAACTGCCACGATCATATACATCTTGCATACATGTGGAGGACATGCAGGTCTCAACTGCACCATTCGTATACGAAACATAATCAATTTTTTGGAGGGATGATTTTCTTTCTTGATTTTTCTAGTCCTGCTTCTTTTTTTCAGGGTGCTTTTTGTCCTACGCAAACTCCTGTTTGGCTTCGTCTTGAAAGCAGTGACTGATAGAGTAGTGATCCCTTATTTTACAACCTTCACCCAGACATTATCAGACACCATATTAGCAGAACGATGGCACTTCTTCATCTCTGAGGGGTCTAGGGTGACGGGACCTGCTACTTCAGGCTAGCTTTCATTGTCGCCTTTCTGTCACTTAATAGATTCAAAACATTCTTTATAGTTATGTATGGCAACTGCATCATGTATTCATAAGTCTGGTCTTTTCCATGCTCTACACAGATGCTAGTAGCGGGAAGGTTGGAGGCTTATGACCATCATAGGAAGGAATTCTGGGAGAAATCTTCATTAACTTCATCTTCAACTTTTTGGTCCATTTACCTAGGATGTATCTTTCTAGCAGTTCCTGAATGTTCTTTCGATTGAGAGTCTTTAGAGCATGGAAACACAAAATACCTTGCAATTCAAATTTCTTACAAGAACATTCGACATCACCTATTTCAATGACGTAGTGCATGAACGCATCATTGATCTTAGTTGAATCTTTTCCCCTTTTTGTCACATGGTATACACGGCAACTTGATTGTTGTGCATGTAATTATATCTCACAGTTAGTCACTTGAATGGTCTCTTTCTTAAACCATTCAAATGCAGTTGGTATGTACACAGCTGCAGCTCGCTCAGGGATATTCATACCCATACTTTGAGGCCAATAAACAAATGCTTTGATGTCGTCTTCAAGCTCATAGTCTCTATGACTATCCAAAAATCTATCATAGTGTTTCATGAAACAACATATTTGTAAGCAAGAGTACAATGCCTTTTCAATGTATCGTGCACGCTCTCTACTCTATGTGTGTTTATCATACCTACATAGAAGTATTGTCTTCCATATGCCAACGCCATTTTCCTTTATCCTTATATACTTTTTGAAGCCATGTATTTTTCTATACGTTTTATGTTTTAATCAATTGTGTCCACATACATTTGAACGATACACCATATTCGCACTTAAGGACACAATTTGCAAAACTCTCTTTAAAGCCAGTTTTTTTATTCATTATATGTTACATGTCCTTTGCAGCATTTTAGAATATATGCCATAAACACAAACGATGATGCGCTTTTGGCCATACGAGGGACACTATAGCTGCTATTGCACTATCACCATCTGTCAATACAACTTTGAGGTGCTTCCCATTCATGGCTTTGGTGAATACCATGAACAACCATTCCAATGTTTTAGTAGTCTGATCAAAGCAGAATGCACCACCGAAAATGTAACTTATAGAGTGATGAATCACCCCCATGAGCTAAACAAAGGGCCATTCGTGGCTATTGACTTTCATGATTGTGTAAAAAATAAGTACATCATTGAAACATTCATAATCTAACCTGTACCTCGAATCTGCCCATGAAACATTTGTAAAATAACCACCCTTGCCCATCTAAATGGATTTGACCAATGCCATAGTTTCTCCTCCTTTCATCGATTATGTCCTCTTTCTCCTCAAGTCGTTTCATTGATCCATGTGTGTGAATGGAGCATTCTCACGACCACCTTCTACTTTAACCAATAGGTCATATGCCTTCCATGGTAATATGCCTACACCATTTGCCAGTTCGCTTATTTCAGCATGCGATGATGACAATTTGCAATGCGACCTCAACATGCAACTCATGCGAAAAGGTGCCAATGGATGGTTGTGTTCAATCATCACTACACAAATACAATATTTTCCATTTGGATGACTTTCCAGCTCCAAATTATTAGTACAACTACACCTTGTATCAATCCTGTGCTTAATTAAACATGTTACTGATATCTTCCATCCTTGTTTCGAACAAACATATGACCTTTGCATAACCATGCCCTGTGTGTTTCTCTCCATCCTACCATTCCTTACACTGAACCCATGGTGAAGGGCATAAGAATTGTAGAAACCATATGTTGTGTCCTCCATATATTAAACTCCCTATGTCATGAGCACTGTATGTTGTGTCCTCCATATATCGAACTCCCTACATCATGAGCATGTTCTTCAGGTTTCTCCATCTCGACCACCATTCCTACAGTAGGAAGATCCCATCCTACATAGGACCATGTTCTTCAGTTTCCTCCATCTTCAACTCCAAACCTAGAGAAGGAACATGTTCTTCGAAATACTTCATTTCCTTGCAGGCTGACTCAATCTCTTGTTCGTCGCCATCGCTGATGTAGATATTTCATGCACTGTACCATCTACAATGCATAAAGTCAGCATAAAGTAAATAATGTTTTAACATTATCTCATGAATTTTTGTTTCATGTATAAATACATTCAATCAAATAACATTCAACATTATCTCACCATCAAGTCTATCGATCGGACCTTATCTTACACCATTTAGTGGTAGACTAGTTATCTCTTTCTCTCATTTTCATTTTTGGCCTTCATGGTAGACTCGTTGTTGTCTCATTACTTTGTAACCATTCCTTTTATTACGTGATCGACTATCTCATTTCCATTTAATTAATGCCTACTTTATACATGTGTCTTCCCCCATTCCATCGATCATTAACGAGAGGAATGGTTACGAAATATAATGAGATACACTATAATGCATAAACTTCTCCCCTGAAGTCATTATCTCACACATTCATTATGCCATGATTTCGTTATCTCAAGCAAACTATCTCCAACCCATTACATTGTAACATTATCTACACATCAACTGGGATGCACTCGTTATTTTGTCTCTAACATTATCTTTTATAAGAACTGGGATGCGTTTGTTACATGCTGTGTCGACATTTTTTTTTCTTTTAAAGCTCTATCATCACCTTCGCCTTTAGTCCTCAAGAAGTGTTCATTTGATTCTTCAAATGTCTAATCGTCAAAAAAAAAAGCTTTGCAGAAGCCATTGCCTTTGTCATTTAACGTGCACGAACAAAAAAACTACAGCCCGACATCATTGTAAACTCACCATCCTTGTCTTTTGTTGTCATTCTCACCATTTCTGCTTCAAGGCCAAACTTTCTTCACCAACAACCTTTGATCTCCTTCCTTCCTTCTATGGGAACCACTCTCTCCTTTTTTTTCTTCTTCCTGACCATCTTCATTTCTTTGCTTCAAATAATGCATGCGGCATGAGGTTTAAGTACATATATGCTCTGTCCATGCAATGCAAGGGCATTTCAGTATATATGCACATATACCATTTCTAGCACAAAGGTCATTACTAGAACTTTACATATATGTAGTACAGACCACCCTTTAAATATGCACATACAGGGGCGGAGGGAGGGGGGGCCCGCCTAGGCCATGGCCCCACCCCAACCAAACTAAAAAAAAAATTATAGTGTAAAAATTGAATTTTTTTTTTTTTTTGTGTCAATGTATTTTTTGAATATAAGTTCAGTTTGACCCTACCCAAATCAAATCCACAAATCCTAATCCCCATTTGGCCCGCCCTTGAGGAAAATCCTGGCTCCGCCCCTGTGCACATATACCTTTTATTCACTAAGGTCAATATTTGAACTTTACATACACATGGTAGGGTCCACCCCCAGCATGCACTTGTTGCATACGCCGTCTGGTGGCACATGTAACTTGATCTCAAGAAAGAGAGGCTACTCTACCCTACCTTAGAGGATGTGCTGCCTCTTTGTGTCAGTCCTTTATCCAAGGTGATTGTGAGGAAGAATGAGCAAGAGAGAAAAGGAATAAGATAAAAGATGAAGGAAATAAGAATTAAAAGAAAAAGATCACGAACTCACTTAGTGGCGTTTGATTCGGCTGAAATGAAAATTCCACTTGAAAATGGAATTGAAATTTTCATACCAATTTCATCCAATTCTAATTTTCACCAGTATTTGATAACTTCGAATCTTCATTCTGAAATTGAAAGTACTTTGTTTGATTGAAATGGAATTCAAATTTAAGAATTGAGAGACCATCGATTCATATAAGCTGCTGCAGCCTTCTAACTTAAACACAAGTCCATTAGCAATTGAAAAATCCAACAAAAAGCAGCTGCGATAAAAAAAAAAAAAAATATTGAAACAACATGATCCTATGCTGCTGTCTCCTCAAGAAAAAGATCTCAGCCTGAACTGTGAGGCCTCCATAAGCACAAACACATTCATCTCTACTGGTTTCCCCACTTCCTACTTGTTCTAGGGATACCCTTGCTTGTGAGTACAGTGACCTCGCCATGGTCATAGACAATAGTTATATCACGTTGTTAAAGAATCCTATCAACAGATCTTTGTGCTGCTGCACCACAATCCAAAGTAGGTGTTCGACCCTTGCAACTTGTGACAACACAGCTGATCCTTCGTTATCTCCTGTTGCTACACCCGCTGCAACAACAATGAGTTAAAGCATTTCATGGTCCACCACTAGTTGCTCATTCAATTGGCCCACATAAGATACACTAGTGTTATCAGTATCATACGATACGACTCGTCTAGATGAAGAAAACCCAGGCAATATGGGATTCACAATACGCCAGGGTATCATGCAAATATTGAGTGTATCGTACGATATACACCATATCGTAAGAGACAAATTTGTGTCATTCTACCCTCTCTCTAAACTTCTCTAAAGGCTATGAGAGGGAGACATTTTGCTGGTTTCTCCAAAAAATCGCTAATTTGAGACAAAAATGATCGACTTGATGAACTCACGATGTAGTTTACTAAACTCTACAACTTGAGATAGATCCATATGTTTGATCATAGTGGAAAAATAAAAGCCCTAAACTCTGTAGACAGCGAGCCACCAAAGCCATTTCCTCAAGTTCTGTTCCTCAAGTGCAATTGCAGAGTGGGTGTTCTCTTTTTCATTAGAAAATTTTCATATGGTTAGTTACTCATGACCACTTCAATCTTCAAGTTGTTGCCATAGGCTTGCAAGATCGGTAATATGAAAAAAAATTGCATTTATGGTTCCAATTGAGATCATCATCTTTTTAACTAGAAAAAAAAGGATCAATTTTCTGTTGGCCAAATTGGTGCTAAGATGACAGATTTGAAATGTTTGTTTGCCAATAATCAAGCTGAAATCTCCAAGAGCAACACACGGTTGACCTTCATTGAAGTGTTTGGGGCATCAACATCATCACCCTTATATTCGACTGCATGACTATGGCCCCCCTTCATCAGATGTCTTGCCTGGTACTAGTGCTTTGTCATTTCCGAAATCAGATGTTGTGTACACAAGCAAATGTTTCATTGGGTATGATGCATGCACAACAGAGTCCAATGCTATTTATCCGTTTACCCAGGCATTACAACCAATTTCATCTGCCAATCATCTGTTAAATGATGCAGTGATCTCTGAAATTGTAAATCATGGCTGTTATCCTATGGATGAACCTGTAAAATTCCAAAGACCTTGCTGGTTAAACTTTTTTCAACTGGCAAGGGATTTGAAAGGAACTTAATTGCCAAAGATTTGCAAAAGCTGGCCCAAAAACATGCATCATTGCAATGTGATAATAGAAGGGTTCCTTATCCATGTTGACATATTGTTTGCATCCCAAAATTTTCATTGGTTTTGGAGTGCTCCAGAAAAATAAGGTTTTGTTTTAAAATGGGAAAGAAAGGGACTCGCCCGTCGGTACGAGGATCGACCGTTCCTGGTGCCTTTACCGGGGGTAATCAACCCAAGGGCTATGTTTATCATTGATGCATTTCATTTTAACTTAAACATCATTTTAATTCTATATGCGGTGTAGAAAATATTGAAAGTTTGATGTTTCAAACTTTTGAAAAGAACTCTTGAAGAGTTACTTGAAAATGTGAAATATTTTGAGGAAAAAATAGAATTAGTAAATGTCATT
>JAANDH010000399.1:252683-267072 GCA_011799765.1 Nymphaea thermarum
CGCCCTCTAAAAGAAGGCCTTTTTGTCAAAAGGATGGGCAAATGGGTCTTGTTCTAATTTGGATTTGAAAGTTGGATTTTGGATCTAATTTGAATTTGATAATTGGATTTTGAGTTTGAAATGCTAGGTTTGGATCTAAACTTGGATTTAAAATTCATTTTAAAAATAATAAACCGAAAATTTTAATAGCCTCATTTTTAAAAAATTTGGGGTGATAACACATATCATGAGAATAGATACAGTGACTGGTAATTTCCTGGTATAAGTCAGCAGGGAAATTTCATAATTAATTAATTGCAGTTCCTGGACTACTGCTTGAATTAGTTTTGGCTGGGTGCGTATGTATTTTTGATGACCAAAAAATATTTAGTTCTTCAACATGGTTTTCCTTACACGAAAATGCCTTCAGATCATTTTTCGTCTACCAATCCAACCCCAGGAAGAGAAACCCCATTAATGCTACGTGTCCAACCTACCAACCCCGGTCCCTCCTTTGACCTCTCTCAACCATTTCATTTTTAAAATTTTTAAAAAGAATTACTTTTCTGGTAACGAACACCTGATCATTCATTTTGGAAGATAGAATTAAAAAATGCCACATGAAGGTAAGTGGTGCCAATTATGTAGTAAACATATAAGCAAGTAGCAGCTCAATTAGTGTTTCAAGATGATGCACTTGTGTGGGTTTGACAGATCTAGATGTGCTTGATTAACCTGAGAGTAATGGACCAATGACACAAAAATAGCTTGTGTCTGAAAGAGTTTTTCCTCTGTGTTTCTGTTTTTGGCTTAAACTTGTGCAAAAGAAAATTCTGACCTGAACCCTTTTAGAGGTTTTGTTATTGCTAGTTTTCGCAAGCAGTAATGACCAATATTCGTGAAAAGCAAACAATGACTCAGATTCAGCCTTTCTATGACAAAGTCGATCGTTGTACTAACTTCTTCTTGCGGTTAGATGAAGAGCAGATCGGATTTTGGTTTTATATATATAGATAACCTTGAAACGTTCCCTAAAAAGGTTTGGAAAATCTGAAATCCTAAATGAAAAAAGCAACTGAATCTAACCAAAAGATTAAGAGAGAAAAGGTCTTTTAAGTACAAAAATTGGTCTAATCACCTGGGATCTTGCCATCTATCTAGGCATGCGGACCTAGAAACTAACTAGAAACAATCTCCCTTAAGGAAGAGATGACAAAATCGAAAAGATATGCATCATGCCTGGTCTTCCAGATCGATCGGAGAGTGAAACAGGAGAAGTAGAAGCTTTTGATTTCACTAATTTGGTTCACGTCACTTTTTGAATGGAAGGAAAAAATAGGAGAAAAGAAAAGCAAAAACCGTGAGATGCAGAAAGGGGAAAGACTTAGAGAGGGAGAGGAGGGGTGTACCTGTGCCTGTGATGTTGATGATAGAAGCTGTGAACAGGAGGAGCAGATAGAAGTTGGTCTGATTACCCCAGGTAAAGACACCAAGAACAGTGGGACCTCTTACCGACAGGTGGGTCCCATTTCTCTGAATCCCGCATAAAATAACAAAGGTGAGCACGGGTATGATATCTTATTTAAGAACATGTCGGTTGTTTCGCACTGTAGCCTTCTGACCGAGAAGTTGGTGGGCTCAAGATGAATTGTTGACCCAAGGTGCAACTGGGTACGGTGTACATAACCCTACAACGTAAATTTGGAACATCTTTGTTTTATGCTTTTGAGCATAGAAAGCCAACGGGTAAATGAAAACATGACTTGTTTTGGATAAAGCAGGAGATATTTTCGGTGAGGATCAAATTGAGTTGGTTGAATCAGCAGCTAAGATGCTCTATATATGCCTCTTCCCTTCATGTCTGATATCTTGATTAGCAAAGGATTGTCCACCAAGGTAATCTTTCTATCTTGTTTGTGTATTCACCTGTTGTGATCTTGTTTCTGATCTCATCATTATTTTAGCATGCAGTGTTTCCTTTTAACAGATAGACAAGTACCAAAATGGCAAGCAGGGTTGGTCCCCAAGAGTCTATTGCTATGGCCAACCCTGGTTTTCTAATGGTGAATCAAACGTTCCTCGATCAGTATAAGCACAGTGAAGAACTGTTGTCCAACATGTGAAGATACATATTCCTCCAGGTTTAAGAGAAGCATCCATTAATTCATTTGTCATTTCTCCAATGTATATAAAACGCATAAACACACTTCAATCTGACAGGTAGCTAACAAATATCGCATGCCACAAGGAGCTCATATTTCTTACAGATGCCTATTAATGCCTTGTTATGAACCAAAGACTGTCACATGGATGTACTTTTGCATAGGTGTCCGTTATGGAATTTACACAGCTATATGAAGCAGTATTTTTGGTTTAACCGAGATGTAAGTGTCGACGGGTACTCAGCCATTGCGTTTGCGAAGAGAACGAACTAGATAAGGACATTTCAGCCTTGACAATCTTACACTTGGTTTGAGGATGAGTTCGTATCAAAATTTTGAAATATTTTTCGTCATCCTTTGATTGCCCTCAATTAAAACACGGACGAGCTATTCATGCGGACATGCTTTCTGAGAGTTTCGTAAGCAACCCAGGGAAGAAAAATGGAATTTGGACCAGAATAAAGATTCAACGTGGAGATACGAGAAGGCAAATCATATTTAAAAGATCACATAGATTCATTTTCATAAGCGGTACATCTTCAATGCTTTCTCATAATCCCCGCTCATTCTGTTGGTGATCAAAGGCCTTCAGTGAAGCTAACGCCTGCAGATTGCAACCAAGACGCTCCCTGGATCAGATTGGCAACAGTGAAGTTCTGGGCTTCAGCGGTGCTGGTGGTAGCATGATACCCAGCCCATGTCACCCTCTTGCTGGTGCCCGCACCAGACCCCGTGTTCATATATTCACGGTACTCCAGGGTGTTCAAAGCAAAGCTACCAGACCACTCCAGCCATCCTGCTGGTGCTATCAGATCATCCAGGAAGGACTCCATGAAAATTGTCCTCGAGTAAAGCTGCCACGGCCGGCCCAGATATGTGGGGATGGTACTCTTCACTGGCGCGAGATCGGAACTTGCCAGGATTTTGCACATTTGGATAGAAATTGCTGTGTTCTGGTTGGGGTCAGTTCGCCCCTGTGCCGTAATTGTGTTCTGCTGGTTGCTTAATGGCTTCCGGGAAATTATCTGACAGTTCTGGAAGACCACGGCTGCGTTGCCGAAGATGTAATCGACGGTGCCGGAAATCGAGCAGTCTCGGTAAAATTGCCGGAGGGAATGGGTGTAAAGTGTGTCCTGGTACCCGTCGATCCGGCATCGGTAAATGATGGATTGATGCCGTGGCTGCGCGTCCCGGACTGCTTGATGCTTCACAGCCCCTGCTGTGTTCTGGAACCAAATGTCCTGAGCCATGAACCCATCACCCACGGCCGCTGCATCAAAATGGAACCATCCAGATCCAATTACTAGTGGCAGGCATCGGACACTAGTAAATACGAACTTCACAGAAACTCAAGATTGGATGCCATTATAAAAGTAGATATACGCGCGAAATCTAAATCCAGACAGTAAAATGATACAGATTTAATAAAGAAATCTGACTAAAAGGATTCAAAATGGTACCAGTAATTGAACATACCCGATCTATTCATACACTAAAAGTCACGTTATTGGCAGATCAACTTTATGTAAAGATTGTCTTTACCCCTTCTTTTTTTCAAGTGGGTGTTCTTCTTTTGGATCATTTTTCAATAACTTAAAGAAAGAAAATTACTCAAACCGGCAGGAGGTCTAATTGCTTTGGATACCAAAGCTTGAGACATTTTAATAAGAAACGAATAAGAAAAAGGTGAAACAACCAACGCTCTCCTAAAAGAAGTAATGAAGAAGAATTTCATGATAAACAACATGGAGTATATATAATCAACACATTTGGAGGAATAGCGTGATATCTTTGGGAATTTCCACGGACGGCCATGGCTAAAATTGGGCAGACGTAAGGTCTCATACAACGCAGGCTGAAACCTATATGTTCTGCACCTTAACGCTACCGCGTCTCAAAGGAAAGAAAGGAAAACGTACCCACAGTTGCAGAATTGAAAGTGGTGGAGCCGTCCACGACGTTCAAGCTGCCTGTGATTATGGTGGAGTCCATTCCGTCTCCCACAAGCATGATGTTCTTCTTCGTCTTCGGTATGCTCACCTGCTCCTTGTACGTTCCCTTCTTCACGTAGATCACGTACCTCGCCGAGCTCCCTGAAGGGGCCGCATTCACCGCCGCCGTCACCGTCGTGTACTTTCCGCTCCCGTCTTGCGCCACCACCAGATCGGCTGTCACGGCCTTATCCCAAGAATCGACCGTTAGGAGCTTCCGATCCCCGGGACTCAACCACGCCGGGAACTCGCCTAATACCTCGCCGAGAATCGGCTCGGGAGTGGGTCGCGTTTGATTGAGCACGGCCAGTGAGGTGCTGAGGAGCGCCATCGACGACTTGACCTCCGATTCCATCGCTAGCTTGGCATCAGTACCGTCGAGCCCATCTAAGCAGGTGACGTAGTTGGTGAGTGCAGACTGAGCCAGGTGTGCACGTCGGCGTGCGTCCCCTGAGCCGTCGGCTGACCGGCGACCGCATTGAACGAGTCGACCAACCGGCTGTGCGTCTGGTCCATGAGGTCGAGGCAGTCGGCCAGCGCCCCAGCTTCTCTTTTGCCATTGTTTCCCTTGTGAGTCAGGCCTATGGCCGTGCCCACATGTCTGGGTAGGCTCTGGATCGACTCCTCCAAAATGCGACCGAGGATGGTGGCAACGGTTGAGGGCGTTGTCCCGGCGGAGGCAAAGGTGTTGAAACAGGAGTCTGGGTCAAGTGTGGTGGCACAAACTTGGGGAGAGACGGGCGTGAGGAGAAGATCAGAGGAGTTGCCATGAAAGCTTAGGCGGAGGGAGAAGCAGAGGATGGCAACCAAGGAGACACCAAGGAAGAGGAATTGGTAGAGAGATTTGGTCTTGCTTGGAGAACCAACGAGAGGTTCATCAAGCCTAGCCATTGTCTCCTGTGATGATCTGAGTGATATAGGCAGACACTTATAGGAATAAAGTTGGCGTACTAACCAATGGGCAGATAAAGACTCTTATGAGAATTTGATGGATAATGGCTAAAACAAGGAGCCTGGGTTCGGCCCATCTTGGGAAATCGCTTAGTGGAAGTGGTCAATCAAGGCCGCTCCACTGCAGCTAATGTAGTTGTCTTTTCCTCATAATTGCACGGAGATGTCGATGTCTATCCTCTGCGCGTTCAGATTTCTGCGTCCCCATCTGTCCTTTCTTTTATCAGTTTTTCTATTGGTCCATTTAAAAAGGTTAAATAATTGCTATATATTTTCTATATTGTGAGGTTGCCCCTTCATAATATAAAATATCGTACCGTGATATGCTTTACGTGAGATAAGACACTCACGTATCAGCGCGCCGAGTACTCTGGTCTCCCATGCTTATTGTTTTCTTTTTGAAGGTCTGTCGGTGCGCAGGTTCCAACAAAATGAACCGAACAGATGGAAATTTCTCACATTTTTTTTTTAAAGTAGAACTTAAATCATGATTGATCACAAACTAACGTTAGCAAAGAGTGCATGTGAGTGCGCGTGTATATATAAATGTATAAATATATATACAAGACCGGTAGATACCAAACCATTTGAGGTAAGAGGCAAAAACTAGACTACTTAAATTCATGTTGAAAATAATTTTAAATAAAATGTGAACATCCTATTGTTTCAATTTAATATAAATCATGCTTTATTTCAATTACTTTTTGTAAAAAAATTGATTTATCTGCTACCACGGTTTTGATGTTACAACTGATTTTCATTTTTTATTAAAAAATATAATTAAAGTAAAAAATAACAAACTTAATACATGTTCCTCATCAATTCAGTCTTAAGATCATATTTATAAGGCTAGATTATAAAAATCGAATGAATATTATTTTTAGTGGGTCTATTTTTTTGTCCCTTACCAAAGTAATCTGGTATCAATTTCGCCCGCATCGGGACCCCTCCACTTGGCTTCGTATTTGCACATAGTTTTTCATTCTGGACAAATACCTGTTACATATTATATTAAACATAAAGTCAAACATTGCAATTGATGTAACTTCCACATGCATGATAAATCGTTAACATACGATACTGCACTAGTCCCTCAATTGCACCTCTTGACAAGATCAATTGTTAAATGCACAATAACTTCAAAATAAGATGGTGGAAATATTATTTCATGTGATATAATATGAATAAAACACATTATTGTAGTTGGTTTAATTCAGGTTCCCTTAATGTTTTGAAACATATTTTTCAGAAAACATGCATAACTATATAAGAACAACATTTACTTTGCAGGAAAAATATTTTTTTCATAGTCATGTGAGAAACTAATGTAGTTAACATATCACAATAACAACTTTTTTGGCCTCCAACTCTTCGTTTCCTTCAACCTTACTTGTCATGATATGTTAATTGTATAGTCATCAGGAACCTTCTAACTTTTTACTACAAGAAATGGCAACAGTAGAACAGTTGCAAAACTGTTCCTACCATTTAACCTTATGGGTCCTGCAAGAACTGTACTTAAGTCTATCGTGTATCCTATGATTTATTTATACAAATTATTTATAAATAAATACCGAAAACCCAGCCTTCCACCCAAACCACTTGATGTGAAAGAGAAAAAGAGAGAGATCGGGGGCCATTATTTAGGGTTTCTTCTCCTTCTTTCTCTGATGTTCACTATCCACAATGGCAAAACCTAGCAAAGCTCAGCCGATGATTCCCTCCATGATTCCATCTCCAAGCTTGACTCCTCCTTCTTCTTTGGTTTCTCCTCCAGCTCTAGCCTTCGTCATGGTCGAAGCCATTTTAGGGTTTAGGTTGCTATGGCTACAGCCTTGATTGAGGCACCCAAACATCATCTAGATGATGAAGCTGAATGTCTACTCCCTCCTCAAGTGCATCATGATGCTCAAGAACCAGATTCCTCTTTCCTCTCGTCTTTACTGTTGGAGATGCAGTGTGCTTCTTTGTTAGAAATAGAGAAGAGGTTGAATGTGATGTTGCAAGGTCTCTGCAATAAGCACTCTCCTTTTAAGAGAATGCAACACTTTCTAAAATTTTAGATTCAGAAGAGGACTACATCTCCTTGAAATCTCTACTACATCATCATTCCCCTCAAGGACATCAGAGCCAAAACTCCCATCAAACAAAAGAAGAATGACATACCAAACGCTGAGGTACAAATCTAAAGGAGGAGGAGATGGTAAAAAAACATAAAGAAAAAGTGGCCCCCTAAGGGGATTGCTTCTCCAAGTTCAACTTCATTAGCCTCATCAAATTTGCCTACATGCTGAAGAATCTGATAATAAGATACCAAGCTCAATATGTATTTTTAGGGTTTTGTGTCACGAGAGTTTCCTTTGGTTTTACTATCAGGTTTGGATCTGGATTAGCTCTCAATTTTAGTATGGTGCTGTTTCGATTTATTACCAGGGAGAACTATCTCAAACAACTATTTAGTTGATCTCTATAGGCCTCTGGGTATTTTTTCACTTCATTTTTTTATAGAATACAAAGTATCAACTGGTAGTCTAAGTTGCACTTATTATGATGGTTTAGGATTTGTATGTTTCACATTGTGATATTCCACATGTTCCTTTATTTACAAACAATTGAGTTTGGATTCTTGTTTTCATTATATAACCTTTATTTCAAATTTTTCTTATGTCCATTCTTGCATGTGAAAAGTTTTTGCTTCAAATTTGTTCCGTGCTTGTTATGTCATGAAAAAAATAACATTAGTTTAACATTTTGTAGATGAGGCCTAACTTGGAATACAAAAATAACCTATTTTTTAAAATGTTGTATCCATAACCTTTTGTCCTTGAATATTTGTTTTAAGAACCAAAGAACAGAGACCCCTAAATATTTGACAGATATTTTAACCATGTTATAACTTTTCATTTCTGATAGAAGGAGCATTTAAAAAGAAGAACATGCTAAATATAACATTCGAATGAGCTTTCACAAAGCATAAATTTTGGATGCACTAACATATCAGTTCACTCACATATTATTTCAGCTCTTCCATTGGAAATCCAGGAATTTAGTGTGTGGAGATATTGGAGTTTAAGAAAGCAACTTTATGCAAAGAGGAGACCACTCAAAATTTTGTAGGTGTGCCATATAATGGATCCTTATAGCATTTTTTTTCAGTTTTAGCATTTTTCTAACTTTTTTTGCATTTTTGAGAAACAATTTGCCATTCCTCTATAGCATTCTTGTGCATTACTTGCAAAAGAGTCGTCCGGGTAATTGTTCTTACATCATATACTACAAGAACTCCGTTTCAATTTAGGATGAACTAGCTGCTTGTGTAAACATGTGCATTATGATTGCTTTCATTTTAGGGGTTGAATTTGTTTATTTGATATTCTTTTATTACCTAGACTTGCATGATCTCAGTATTTGTTAGACTTAAAAAAAACAATATGTTTCAGCCTTATAGATATGAACACAGATTAACTAAAGTTAACTCATGTAGAGTTGTAATGCTTGTGACACATCTCCCCATACTACAATTCCCATGCACCAATGGCCAAATTTTCAAGCTTCAAGAACCAATCTATTTCCTAGGTTAACTTTCTGAGATATGCAGGCCGCGAGGTTTGAGATGCAGCTTTTTATTGAATATGTAGGTTCCAGTCATGTCAATTTGTATGTATATGAAGAGTCAAACTTGTCGATTTGCATTAAGACTCTTTGTTTATGGTGATGGTGATGTGGTTGTGATGCTTGTGTTCTTCTATGACTCAAGGAATAGATCTGTGTTGCTATTGTTTGTGTATAAGACTATCATTATGTATTTTGTGCATCTCATCTCCTATCATATGTAGCTGTAATTAGGTAATATAATCTTCAACCAGCCTATTGTCATATAAATTTGATCATATTTTATCCTAATGAAATGTATTACTGCAGCCCCTACATCTTCTCTTCTTTTCTTTTTTACCTCCTATTCCTTATCCGCTACTAGTAAATTTTTTTGTGGCATAAGAGGAGCAAATAGCTTAGCTATGAAGAAGCCTGGTGATGCAATGCGTGGAATGAGTGCGTAGGGGTGTAGACAGATTGAGGCAATTCAGCTACATACAAATGAAAATACATCCCAAGTAGGTCAAAAAGAACAGAAAAATGGTTTGATCCATATTCCTAGCTGTTGGGGTTGCCATAATCTATTCTCCTAGCTTTTTCTTTCCATCATCTATTGCATTTATTTTTCTTATATTTTCAATTATTTGTATAAGGTCTTTGGTTAGGCATTGTTATGTTATCTATTGGGAAAATTACTAACCAATACAACATTGTAGTTGGGGAAATTCAATATATTAGCAATTACGTGTTCTAATATCTCCAATTAAAATTATCAAACATTTTTAGTGATCATACTTTGCACTTTAGTGACCAACCATTTATGTTTATTATTATATTTAGAAGTTGTTGTCAACATTCAGAAGATGGAAGCCATTGTGCCAGATATAGGTGAACATTGTTCGCATCCCCAAATTTTTTGGGTTTTTGGAGTAATCCAAAAAAATGAAGTTTTATTTTAAATGAAAGAGAAAGGGACCCGTCGTTGGTACTATGATCGACTGTTCCCGGTGCCTTTACCGAGGGTAATCAATCCAAGGGCTATGCTTATTGTTGATGCATTTAGTTTTGGCTTAAATATCTTTTCATTCTAAATGCGGTGTTGTATTTGAGAAAATATTGAAGATTTGATATTTCAAACTTTTAAAACCGTTCTTGAAGAATCACTTCAGAGTGTAAAACATTTTGATTTGAGAAAATCTTGAATTGAGAAATATTTACAAATGCCATTTAAAATGCTTGGAAAATCATTTTGCAGTGGATTTAGTGTTCTCTTAAGACCTTAAGTAGGTTTGAGGTTTTGCTCTAATTCGGTTACTACTAGTTAGAACTCCATCTCTTTTTGCTTAAGAGAGGTGTTTACGATCATAAGTGATGTTAAGTGAGTGTGAATGCATGAATGCATTAGTCCTATATGATTATAAGAGAATTGTCTATGTTGACCATCACATATGTTAGAGATTACATCATTGGTTTTAGTTGAATGTGTTTTTGGTTTCATGGTGTATTAAACTTCTATCCTTTTCAACAAATAATGTTACGAAGTACTTCATCCATCCAACCTGTCCATATTATTAGGAACAATAGTCACATTGGTTAAGCAAGTGAACTTTAACATAAGAGTTACCTATGTTGTTCACGAAAGCTCTTTTAAGTATAGATAAACTAGCCTTTATATCCTAATTTTTCTGCTTCATTTCCTATGCAGGACCTACTATCTTTATAAGGAAGGAGCTAAGTATGTATCACTTTATGTGCTTACAGAAATAAATGGTAGTTTTATTCAATAACAATCAATTTCCTTTGAGACAAAAGAACTATCATTGACCAGTCTTAATTGTTTTTTTAATTTCCCTTCAAGCTGCTATCTTTGCATCTGCCTAGACCATCAAAGGAAAGACTTTTACTAGGAGAAAGCAACATAAGAAGTATGAGTTGCTCTCGGTCCAAATTTTGATTTTAGAGTTTAGTAACTTTGAGTGATATATGATTTATGTTATAACTTTGTCACTACCGATGCATGATTCTATACTTCATAAGAATTGTTCTTATCATCTGATATATGTTTATGTTCTCCTTTTATTTGTTGTGTAAGCTTTAGAAGGGGATCATTTGGTAAGGATTTCTACAGTAGAAATTTAATGAAATAAAATTTTAAACATCCACTATGTTGATATCCCACGACATTCTATGGATTAGTTTATTACTATAATGATTATTTTCAAAATCTTTTCCTGGTATTCATTTTGCTTCAGATAAATTATTTTGAGATATCAAACTACATAGGTTACTCTATTGGATCTTCTTGTTCAAGCATATAGTAATGTTCTGATATGTAGTTAAATCATGATTGTTTAGTCACATATTTGTTTATCTGTATTTGGAAGTATTATAGATATGCTATTATCATCTCATATGTCTATTTATATTCTTTTTTTTGGTTTGTTTAGAATTTCTATTTTTTAGCAGGAACATCCTATCTTATTATTTATGTCCATGTTTTGTTATATGTCTACGTAAGTTGAACTTCTTTGAATTGTTTGTTGCTGCATTTATGCATGGTTTTGGCTAGGTACCATGTAGCTTTTTTATTTTATACAAAGCGAATGCTCAGTTGAGTCCATCATGTTTTGTCAGGCAATTGCATTTTCATCAAGTCGATGAATGAGTGAATTCCTTTAGCAATACTAAAATTAGATTTTTGCCATTATCATGTGTCCAAGTCATTCATTATACTGGAGAAAGTGATGGAAGGGTTATCAGGCCTGACCCTAATGAGAGCTGGAAATAGAGTTGGAGTTGTAGGTAGAGACAGATGAAATCATGCTGTATTATGTATTTGTGACAATTAAGTTATAATAATTTTTATTTTAGACATGTAAAATTATGTTATCATTTAAAAAAATTTAACATATATTCATTACTCTTGTGAGATCTTGATATGTACAACATATTGGTTATGTATATGAACACATATATGTAGGGATGCACAAGAGCCGAGTCAAGCTAGAGCTGGACTCGATTCAAAAAACTTGAGCTTGGTTCAAACTCAAGTCAAGCTCCATAAAATAGGCTTGAGCTCGACTCGGCTATACAACATCGAGCACGAGAGATCGACTCACTTAATTCATTTAACTTGTTTATGTTCTGTCCCGTTTCTTTGAACTTGTTTCACTCATCAACTCCTTCAACTCAACTTGTTTAAGTAATTCAACTACGATTAATTCAATGAGATCTTGGTTACGGTCATTTTACTATATTCATGAACCAAATCACACACATCCACAAAATATTAGCAATGAGCAATATATATTTTAATATTTCCACCATGACAAAATTGGACAAGCTTGAAAATACACTGAAAAACTACTAAGAAAGTTGCTGAAGAAAGAGGACCAAGGGGGGGGGGGGTTTCTATTGCATTAATATAATTAATAGCTAAAATCATGAACATGCAAAACATATAGTATTAGAAATTTTGACAAGAAGAATACAAGATTTCACTCATTAAGCTATATGCATCTCAAATAAGGCCTTAACTTTTAACCCTGCATACCTCTAAAAAAACTACATGATTCAGATTTTAGACCACATTCACCAAACCAAAATAATGCTGCCCATGCATTTGCCTTAAGAGCAGATACACCATGTTTTCATCATTGTTGCTATAATTATTTTCTAAGTGACTCAAATTAAGTCACCAAATTGGAGCCAAAATTCTGTACCACAAAAGATTGGTTCACATTTACCTACTTTGCATCAAATATGTACATTGCTCACTTTTTTTTTTTATAAAGATTCATAATTGGCCATAAGTTAATCACATTGAGAATGAAAATTGTGAGATAGATGGCAATAAGTTAAGCATTAACTACAATCTATTCCTATGGACCAACATAATTTGGAGATCAACAAGTAGTATAAAGTAGGCCATCATCTTTCAAAAGGTACATGTAATTATGAGAAAACATTTAAAACTACGATTTTGAGAAACTCTAAAATTCAAATAACCATGACACTAACGTGTTTCATATGCCATGACAAAATGTTTGCACCCCTCCCATGAATGGGGAGCCATGTGAAGCAGCATAAATAGGAATTGTTTTGGTTTGGAAGGTTTGAGAAAAAGGGATCCGCTTGTTGGTACGAGGTCCGACCATTCCTGCCACCTTTAATAGATGTAAAAATAGAACCAAGGTCTAACATTTCTCAAGTTGCACAAGTCATTTGATTAATGATCATCCTTTATGCTTGTTTAAGGATTAGATTTAAAATTCAAAGTTCATTTTGAACTTGATTGCAAATTTAGGATTTGATTTTAACAAATGAAGATTTGAATTTGTTTGAAATTTGATTTGGATAAAGATTTGAAATTGATTGGAAATACCTTTGAATTCTGACAATTCTAAAGTTTTGGATTGATTTGAATCAAGAATAAAATACCTTTGAGTTCTGACAATTCTAAAGATTTGGATTAATTTGAATCAAGAATATTGGTTCAAACCCGAAATAGGATTGTTTGAAATTGGAAATTTGATAGTATAAATTGAGAATTGGATAGTTGAAATTGGGATAGTTGGAATTTGGAAATTGAATGTTTAGTTTATAAACCAATGTTGGGTTTTGAACTTATTTTCAAGTGTGAAATGATAGGATTGAGAAGCAAATTGCCTATTTTGGAGTCTTATTTTAGAAGACTCAAAATTTTGAGAGGTTGAGATGAAATCCGCTCTCAGAAAATTCTAGATTTCAAAACTTCAAATTTTTTGAATAATTTTGGCATTGAATTGAGGGTTTCTTGCTTTGAGAAAAACAATGGATTCAAATCTTCATTGCAATATGACTTCGCCAAGGTAACAACTCCAAATTGGTTCACATATATCTCAATGATTAGTGAATTGATGTGCTTGTGTAGTAAGTAAATGCATGCTTAGTGAAAGCAAGCGATATGAACCATTCATGCTTCACTTTCTCATCTCTCTATACATAACTTAGCTTGATTTTATTTATGAAGACATGATATTGAGTGATTTTGGGACAATGAAATGTAGGACTACCTCCATATTCATTCTTGATACTTTAGTCAAGAATGTAAACTAGCTTATAGTTCATGAACTTGATTTGAAAATTAAAGTTTCTGAATTTAGGGATCTTGAAATCTTATTCAAAGATGAATTGTAGAGTTCTAAGATTTTAGAAAACTCTTCAGATCGACTTCATCAATGGTTTTGGAAAATCTGACTGATTTGGTGGGCTGTGCCTTGTCGGTCTTTAGGATTTAGGTATCAACCTAACTTGGGCTGAGATTTTTAATTGAAAATTAGCTCGTTTCTATGCTAGAAAAGGACACTCATTTCTGTATAATTACATAAAGTTGTTATTGCTCAAAGTTGGATTTGGAGACTTTAAAGTAGTTCGAAACTTAGGAGTTGTTCCTAAGTGGCGGGTTAATTCAAACTCCCTTTTGGATTTGGTCGTTTGAAATCTAGATTTTCATATTTCCTTTGATGGTTTTAGAGTTTTGGCATAGATGAATCGATCTTTTTTTAAATTGATTTTGGAATCTTGTTGTGAAAGAATCTGGTGCCTCGGTGAACTAATGAATTTGAGCAGCCTTGTCTCTCCTTGTGATGGATATATATATATATATATATATATATATATATATATATATATATATATATATATATATATATATATATATATATATATATA
>JAANDH010000399.1:267172-343288 GCA_011799765.1 Nymphaea thermarum
CACTTTTTTTTAGTATGAACGCTATTCATCAATCTCTCGTCTCCCTCTCATGATCAAACCAAGCATCTCTCAAGGATTTCTCACCATGGGCTTTTCGACTTAGGACTTTTGAAAAATCTGGTTTTAATTCCATAGGTGGGCCAAATGAGAAAAACATTACCTTTTTTGTTGAAAGCAAGTTTTGAATATGTTTCTTTGTCAATGCCCAAATAGATGCATGCTTAAATATGCATTAACATATACATTTTTTTTAGTACACAGCCTGGCTAGACATCATTCTCAGCCTTTAATTGAAAATTTAATTTCCATCTCGTGCTGGCTCATTCGCAATCTCATACAAGAAAAATTGAATAGAAACTACTTAGAGTGATGAGTGAAGAGGGCTGAGCATAGGCTTGGAGGAGGCTGCTGCTAAGTGTTCTGCTATCTAGGTTGGAGGAAGAATGGTGTTTTGCTAGCTAGGTTGGAGGAAGATGGATGAGCTGAAGCTGCTGTACTGATTTAGGAGCAGGCCTGAGCTCAGTTTAGTTGCAGCAGGGAGCTGCGGTTTGGGGCAGCAAGGGAGCTGCTAGTTTGAAGAGAGTACTGCAGGGTTCTTGCTGTCTTTGCTCGTGGACTGTAAAGGGACTACCGGTTTGAGCTTAGGCAAGGACTAAAGTTGCTGTAGCTTGAGTGGGAGCAGGGGAACCTGTTGTTATTCAATAAGTTTGGGATGAGAGGTAGCAGGGCTGAGCTGATAGGGGGCAGTCTACGCTCTTGTCCAAGGACTCAAGTGCTGGACTCTTAATAGATTAGTAATGTATGAGGCATCCATGTAACGGAGCTGAGCATGGGACTGATGAAGTCGAGCCATTGAAGTCGTTTGATTGAAGAGCATCTGATTGAAAGAGCTTCTAATTGAAGAGGCTGGGCGCACCTAGTGAGTGGACCGCTGATTGATGCAGCAGCTAAATGCATTCGGGTGGAGATTGATGGAGGTAGGTGCTGCGATTGTTGGAGATTGAATCACCAGGCAAGCTGTTGGGCTGAAGATGGTAGCAGCAATTGCACTGTGTTTTTTAAGAATAGACGTAGCAGCCTGCATTTTCTGTTTTTGGCGAGTTGAGGTGGGAGATCAGTCGGAGGGGTGCTGATTGAAGAGCAGCATATTGAGGTTGAAGATGGTAGCAGCTAGCTGGTAAGATGCATCTACTGTAGATGGATGCAACTAATGCTGCGTCTGCTGAGGAGAGACACAGTTGGCTGCGTCTGCTGCTTGTGGCAAACTGAGGGAAATCAATTAGAGGAGGACAACTGCTAGTTGAAGGAGCATGATTGAAGAAGCACACAGACTGGACTCACGTCTGTTGTGGATGGCAGCTGATTGGAGCTGCATGCGTGAAAATGGATGCAGGCTGGTGCTGCGTAGGTTGGAGAGAACAACAACCTGGTGATGTATTTTGAAAGTGTATCTGGTTGGAGCTGCTGGAGCAAGGAAGCTGGACTTGTTTCCTGCTCGATGAGGGTTGAGGGAGTTCAGCTGAAGACACTGGCTGGAGTTACGACAGCAGCTGGAGCAGGTTGAAAGAGCAGCTAGAGCTGCAATGGAGGTGACGATTGCTGAAGAGATCCTAGAATTTTCAAGCCTCCTTCCGGCTTCCTTGAGCTAGAACGTGGGATTTTATACAGTCTTTTCTTTAAATGATCATAGGATGAATCAACTTAAAATTTTTGTTTGAAAACCAGCTTGCTTAATTAAACTAGGTCTGATTTTATTTAGAAAGATTTAATATGATTCTAAAAAGATGAGAAAAATAGAGCACACCAAACTGGGCTGCTCTTTAATTGAACTTTGAAAATATACCTGTCATACCAACCATAACTAAATTGGTTTTGGATTTAACTGAAATAGCTCAAAATGACATGAAAGAAAAGAAAGAGGGTACACCTAAATGAGGCTGCTCTAATTCAGTTTTGAGAAGACAATACCAACTTAATTATTTGGATTTGGGACTCCGCTAAAATCATTCAAAATGATTTAAAGAGAGAGAGAGAAAGATATGCCCAAATGGGCTCTCTCTAATTGAATTGGTTTCTTTTTTAGATGAAACTCATTTAGGAAAAGATAATTAATTTTAATTTCTTTTTAATTATTTTATTAATTGAAATTTAGTCTTTTTAAAGAAAATTCTAGTTTCCACCTTGGAAACTCTTGATTGGTTAAATTGGATGACAAGACAAGAAAATTGAATTTGCTTTAAACTTTTTAAATTTATTAGACCTACCTAGCCCATACAGAATGGCAAGGTGAGTCTAGACTCAGTCAAAGCCCATCATGGCTTTGACTAACTCTGGTTTTGACAATTTTTATTCTTCAACACACATTTTATCTAATTCTAGTTTGAATCATCACATTTTGGCATTTTATCAATTTTTGAACACTCTTTTGACAAGTGCATACCAAAATGATTAATTTTCTATTAAGTGTAATTCAATTTCTAAGTATTTAGAGCATTTTGACCTATTTTAGTTGAATCATGCGATCACACACTCTGGATTGTGTAAATTGACTTGAGATGAGATTGCCTTGAATTAAGGTTTCTCTGACCTGAAATTGGCATGGGTATTTTAGTCCATTGTTCCAATGTTGAAGATATTGATTAAGTCAATTTTTAACTTATCTTAGTTCAAGATTTTAAATCCAAACTGTGAGTTGAAATTGAATTTTGGACTCAGTTTCTTGGATCTGGTCCAGATTGCATTGACAAAGGGGTTCTGGTGGAGGAAGCGACCTGAGGAAAATGTTGGGGCTTAAGTTGAAATTGTTATTAATTTGTTTTCTATTTTTCTCAGGCACTGTAGGGATGCTAAGAACCCCCTCTACAAAGTATCAAACAATAACAGTTGATCTTCCTTAAACAAACGTGTCTCTCATTTTCAAGTCTAAGCATCTCTATACTTTCTCATGCAATATATTTCTTGGTGGCCAGATTTTTCTTATGATTTCATTATTCTATTTCCACCTTTACACTGGGGCATCTTTTTTTTAGATTGAACAACCACAAGATTCTGAAAGAAATTGAGTCATTTATTTTGAAAGATTCCAAGCAAGAGAAGTCTTCAAGCAAAGCACCACACTTTATGAAACTCACATGTCTTGGATTTTCAAGTAAATATTTCAAGAGGGTTTGAACTCAAAAACTCACATGTCTTGTCCCCCGTTTGTGTTACAAGGGACACTTGCTGCTGCTTCTTCAAGAGCACGCTGGAGCCTCTGGTGAACCGACTGCGCAGGCAAAGACTTATCACTTCCGCTGTGTTTTCTCCAACAAAAAATTCACAAGAATATCTCACACATGCACATGATGCATGGTTTTGTGGGCAGGTGCATAGAAGTCTTCAGATTTTGTGCTTCCAAAAATGATTTCATGCTTCGGTGCACAGGTTTCAAATTTTGTACTTCGACACATACAAACTTTACAAGTTCTAGCATTGGTACATAATTTTGTGCTTCAGCGCAACTTTTCGTGCGTAAACACATGAATTCACACTTCAATGTACATTCTTGTATCTCTGCATATGATTTTGTCCTTCAACACACACAAGTTTTCATATGATTTTGTCCTTCAACACACACAAGTTTTACAAGTCCTTGTGTTTTGGTCTAAGACTTATCTTTATGGTGCGCGTTTCGTGCTTCAATGCACATTTTTCACACCTCAACATATGTTTTCGCACTTCGGTGCACTTTTTCCCATTCTGGCACATACAAGTTTCAAAACTCTACAATCATTACAACCATTTGCACTATGGTACAAGACAAACAAATATACATGCAATCTCATTATGGTATGAGATATACAAGCATAAATGCACTCGTACTACGAATCAAGACCCACAAGCATAAAAGCACTCATACTAGTACAAGATCCACAAGCATAGAAGCACTTTCATTTTGCTGTGAGATTTTCACACTTTGATGCACACAAACACACAGGCATACAAGCACATGCACACCAACGCATGAATCTCGCAAGTGTTTACAAGCATAAAACTTTTCACAAGCATACAAGCATCCAAAGTTTATAAGCACAAAAGCATTCTAAATTTTCAAGGAAACAAGTGTTGATGAGCATTTATAAACTTACAAGTGCATGTAAGTTGATACAAAAATTTCACAAGTATTTTCAAACATAGAAGTATACAGGTTCCAAAGAGACGAGATTTCACAAGGTTTCGTTTGATGAAAACTTAATTTTAAAATTTTATATACAAGAAAAGCAAGTGAAGGTCATTTTTTTTTTCATGGGAAGAATATTTCTTAGTTACAATAAACAAGTGATCGACCAAGAAGATCCTAACAGGACTATGACATGAGCTATGAGAATGAATTTGATAAAATTGAGAGAGTTAGAGTTTTGAAAACACCACTAACTTTGATGGCCAAGTGGATGGAAGGACCTTAGGGAACCAATGTAGAAACAATAACCTAAACTAGCATAAGAAAACATGCACGACAATGCAAAATGATTGCTAAACTAGGTAGGTGTAAAGCTTGATTTGCATCTACTATGTAAAGTTATATGACCTATGAACTTTTGTCTAGTTATGTCTAGTAAATCTTCTAAACTTGAGCAAATTAGTCTGAGGGGTGTTCTACAACTGGTTCCTAAGGCTAATTGGTCTAAGAACCAGTGACCTAAAACTCATTATAAGGGCTTAGTGGAGAACTCGATAGACATAACATTGCACAAGGCAAAATTATGCATAACCATCAAAATGATGGGGCTGCATAGTTGCCTATAGGGTGGTGAGGTAATTCCTCCATAGTTGAAGGTCAACCAAACAAAGGTGCAATAAAAGATTAGAAGCTAAAGCTTGAAGAGACAAGAACGAGCAAAGAAATCTTTCAGATTTTGAAAATCTAGAACTTCCCTTTATACTGGGGCACTTTTTTAGCAAAGGGGCTTTCTCTTTCAAAAGCTTGATCTCAAGACCTTACCATTATGCTTTTAGGAATTTTAGAATTTGGTGTTCTATCTTTGCCACTAACCATGACACTCCCAGCTTAGAGCAAAGAGGGGCATTGTAAATGCCCAAAATTTGCACTAGTCCAAATGACAATTTTACCATTCACCGTGAGATTTCAAAAATTGATTTTTAGAAACCAAATTTCAATAACAAGAATCATGATTAAGCCAAACAATATCATCGCATTGAGCACTTATACCACGATCACTCTTGTTTCAATTTTACAAAATGACCATTTTACCTATGTATCATATCTCCCATATTTGGATACTTGGGAATTTTATTAAAAATCTAAGAATTGCCTAACGTTTGAGCAAATATGCAATTTCTCAGCATTACAAGGCTTAAAGAGTCATTCGAGTTAGCTTGCTAGAGTTTCACCTATTCTAGAACACCAAAGCCATGTCAAGATGGGCCAACCTAAACATAAGCTCTCCTTAGTGCACACAAAATATTTCCTCAGTTACTTTTGGTTTTAGAATCCAAATTTGGGTTCTAGTTCTTTGTCCTAAAATCAAAGTGACACTCTCTCACCAGCTTGAGTAGGTCTGAGCTAAAATTCTCAAACTCCAGGCAAGTCAGCTCGTGTCGAGCAAGGATCACACTATTTATTGTCTAATCTGAATAATTTCACACTTTGATTTAAGTTCATTCATTCGGATTTGAGCTCAATTTCCATTCTACAAATTTTCTAAGGTTTTTCTAGTACCGGACATCTGGTTTCAGTGTATCTCAATCTTTTGAGCTGAATTCAAGTCAATTCGAGACCAATTTCTCAATTTCTTCACATGGTTTCAATCAGCAACTCTGCAAAAAATTATTTCCAGCTCTAGATCAGACAAACATGGCTCTAGATCAGACATTCATTAACCTTTAGAAAAGCGTCATTTTGATATTCATAAAGATTAAACTTTGAAGGGCAAATGAGGTCATTTTTCAACAAAATTTCACATGATGCCTTATTTTTACCCTCTGCACTTTCCAGTGTGGTCAACTTGCCCACACGACCCACTAATTTATTTTCCATGCTAGGGGTATTTTATTCTTTTGACACTATATGCATATCTTTAATAACATATGCATTCATAAAAGTCTATACGAGTCTAGGAGGCTCGAGCCCAAGCATAGGCCACCTTAGATTTCAACTGATCCAAGGTTCCAAAAATAGTACCTAGATTGAGTCCAACCTCGGCCTAAATCCAACTTGAAACTAAACCTAACCCAGGTCCAGTACAAGTAACTGAGCTTGAATCCACCTCTGCAAATCAAGCCATGTCTAGGTTCACGCCATTTCCAGCTCTCTAGATTTCATGTCAAAATCTCATGTCCAATTTACATATCTAGATCTCATATCCAAATTTCAGATCTTATATCTATAATTATAGATCTTGTTCTGTTATTTCATATTTCAAATCTCTGTATCAGATCATGATCCAAATTTCATTTCATACCCAGATCTAGTTTCCAAAATCTTCTTCAAATCTGGACCCAGTACCAAATCCAGATCCAGGATCTATGAAAGGACAAGAATCAAGAATCATTCATCTTCAAATTTTCCACTCTTGGTCAATGTCAATTCGTTATGAAAGGACAAGAATCATGCAAAATTCTTTGTTGAGCAGGCTGGGAAAGACGAAATGTGAATCAGTATCCATATGTGGTTGGAATGAACATTTTTCTACCAAATGTCTACTTTAATACATGTTTTTAATTTGTATTTTCTCTACTCCATATTCATACGTCGTTCGTGCTCCTCCGTACTTAATGTCAATCTGAATCCATTGTCATGAATCAATCAGCAGCTCTCCATGCATGCACTGCTTTTCACATACTTGATCAAATTTGAATTGAGTCCGCAGCAAATATTTTTGGTTGAAATCGTACATACTATATGCTTTTGGGTTGTTGAGTGGAGAAGAGAGGAGAGAAGTTTAGTCACACATTGTTCTTGGAGAGAAATTCCTTCTCTGAAGCCATCATAAATAGGGTTCATGCCCCCCCACCATCCTTCCAACACACAAGCTTCGAGCTGCTTAGAGCCCATAAAATTTGGAAAAAGGCTTGGCTCGATCAATTTAATTTTTTTATAGAGTCTTGGTTAAAGTCTTGAGCTCAAACTGCAGTAGCACTCAACCAAGTCCCAACCATGTGCAATTCAGAGGTAGTGGAAGTGGGCTCAGTCAGGTCTCTAGGTTCAGGTAGTTTATTTTTTCCTCTTTTTTATTTTCTTATTTACAATTTAGTGTTGTTTCTTTCTCTTATTAGGAGCAAGCTTAGTTTTTCTTTTTTCTTTCTGCTTGCTTAGTTTAGTTTATTTCCTATTTAGCTCCTAGGTTTTTTTATTTGCTTTCATAATGTAGTAGTTTAGCATGTTTTTACTCTGTTAGGATATAATTTAAATTAGACATAGGAGTCAGGTATGACACTCTCGTCCCACTCTCTTTCTTTAATTCTGTATTGTAGTTCATGTTTTTCCTTCTTCAATTAAACATGCATTGCATGGTTATATAAACATGCACATTAGTAATTTCACACACGTCCAACCCCTTCTTGAAACTGAACAGTGCTAGCCGAATAGCATGCCTTGAAGCAGTAGCCCTAGCATGTGAACAACTAGGTTCAATTCAGTCCTCATGTAGGACCACTCTCAAAACATAGTCTTTCTCAAACTGATTTCAAAATCAACCTTTTCACAATGATTTTCTAAAACCTAGATCATATAGACGTGGAGTCTAACCCTAGGTCAGCTCTCTAAGGCCTTACCCAGAGCGGTCTTAGAGCTCACTACCCAAACCAAAGCCTAGAGATAAATCCTAGACAATTTCCTTGAACATTCATTCGTAGATTAAAAATAATCATCAACGATTATTCCCCATTAGGAATTTTCAATCCAGAGCAATTTCCTTAACCAAACCTGATGTAGCTAGGTGCAAACCATCAAATCTAAACACTTTAACCAGCCTAAGCCTTAGCCCATCCGGACTTTGGATCTCGAACCTTCGATTTTGGGTGTTGGATAAACCCTGAACCTTGGAATTGGATCATAAACCCTATGAGAATCTCAATGAAAGTGAAATAAATTATGTAAGTCAAGGAGTTTGGTTGGTCAATTGAATATTTGGATCTTCGAAGATAAAATTACAAACAAGAAATCAAGTTTATTGAAGTCTGGATCTTTCAGTTATAATTATAGATCTGAGACATCAATTTCAAAGTAAAACATTTCAAATCTCTATAATGTTTCCCACATTTCAAACATAGAACTGAGATCTCAAAAAAGTATGAATCAAAATTCTTGGATTGAGACAACAAGTATTTTTATTTGGATCCAATGGCCCATATATCAGTCTATGTCCCTCACCTGAGACCTAGTAGAAACTGTATTCCAATTCCACATGATCTTACTTTTCATGCATAATCTTAGGATTAGTATATCGATTTGTAAGGATTTATGATGATCCGGACATGAGATCAATATCTTTTTGTTTATCAGTTCATCTCTGAGATTCATTTAGATTTTAGAAACGTGCTTGATTTCAAAATTATTGTAGCTTTCTTAGGTTTTGGAGAACATTTGAACTTAGAAATTGAAACATTTAGTCTAGTCATTGGTGTTATTACTCCTAGTAAAGGCACTAGGAATGTTCAGTCGTTGTATCGACAGGTAGTCACAACTCTTGGATACCTGCACATGAAAATTGCACGGCCCTTCTTGTCGTTGTCGCATTAATTCATCTTCATTTGCATATTGTCTTTTGGCAGATACGTTGTTATCTCATTCTCTCATATCCCTTTCAGCCCTTCCTGTTCTTATCATGTTTTACCATTATTGTACACTTGTTGTCATCTCATTATTTTGTTATGTTAATGTCTCACATTTTTTATATCAATTTACTTATTGTCTTCCATTTTTATCTCATTCGCATGGCCTTCTTGTCGTTATTACATTAATTCATCTTGGCTTACTTATCGCTTTTTGGCAGATGCATTCTTATCTTATTCTCTCGTATTTTTGGTGTCCATTACTTATCATTTTTTGTATTTATGAACATAGCCCAAATTGTTCCCGCCATGCCACATTTAATGCACCTGCATGCAGCAGTATATATCACAGCGGTATGTTTTCATTTTTGTGATGTTGATGAACACGTGATAGTATATAGGAATGTTGCATGGACATTGTGTGTTGTGCTTTATCGACTTTCTTCATTTAATACAACCAAATGGGTGTCGAAAACAGTAGATGATAATACATATCTTGTGTTGTTCTATCTCAAATAACAAATTGGTATAGTCGAATGCATTATTTTATGCTCAAACGTCAATTAGGTTCTTATCTAATGTAAACATTTGGTTTTCAACAATCAAAGTGTGAAAGTGTGACATAAGCACTGGTACACATATACATATGAAAATCATATGTCTACATCATAAATAAGATAGTATTGTTGTTACACGTGTATATATATATATATATATATATATATATATATATATATTATATATATATATATATATATATATATATATATATATATATATATATATATATATATATATGACAATCATATGGTTATATCATAGACGATTCAATGCATATCGTGTGTTGTTCCCTCTCAGATGACCAACTGGTATGGCTGAATGTGTTATTTTATTTTTGTCAATGATCAAAGTGTGACATAAGCACCGTAGCATATATAGAAACCATATGTGTGTATATATGTACGAGCAGTATTATTGATGCGCAGACATCCACATAAGTTTGGTATGGATATACACATCAATTAGGTTGTCATTTTTCTAGATCTAATGTGAACATATGGTTTTCAATGATCAAATAATTACATAAGAACTATTACACATATACATATGAAAAGTATATGGTTATATCATAGATGAGGTAATGTTGTTGTAATATATATATATATATATATATATGACAATCATGTATATCATCGATGAGATAATGTTGTTGTTTCACTTATACGTATGACAATCATATGGTTATGTCATAGATGAGATAAAGTGAGATAATATTGTTGTTATATATATATATATATATATATATATATATATATATATATATATATATTGCATAGGTGAGAGAGTGTTGTTGTTCCTCATATATATATGACAATCATATGGTTATATCATAGATGAGATAGCGTTGTTCTTAGACATATATATATGACAATATTACGGTTATATCGTAGATGAGATAATGTTGTTGTTACACACACACACACACATATATATATATATATATATATATATATATATATGACAATCATATGTTGTTCTTACATATAAACAATGTTGTAAGAAGCATACGCTTCTTACAAAATAAAAGTGACTCAAGGCGTTTTTTCAAAAAAATGCCTAGAGGCAAGGGAGTGAGGCGCATGCATCCCTGAAGTGTGCACCTCATATGGTAGAGGTGTACGTCTCCATATGTGGCACGTTCAGTGCTTGAGGCATATGCCTCAAGGACAGATCAGTTGCTTCAATTAAAAAAAATTAAAATTAAATAAAAATGGTCAAGCAGCTCAAGAGTCAAGTAGCCCTAACTAACCACGGTCCTCTCCCTAAACCCCCTATTTTCAATCCCAAATCACCTCTGGAGTTCAACCGTTGCTGTACTACATGCTGTGAAATTGCAGCATTGCTAGAGGCTGGAGGCTTGGAGCCATCGCCCAATGTCTGAGACTCAAAAATCCTTTGCAACTGCAAGTCTCTCTCTTTCAATCTCTTTCTCTCCATGGCTCTAGTATATAAGCCTCTCCACAACCTAAATTTGGTCAGCCTTTGTTCATTTTGTGCTTCCTGATTTAGCCTAGGAAGCATATGAAATGGCAAGTCGTTGTGAACTTATCCATAATGGATGTCCTTTGACAGTTGATTTGGGGATGGAAACCTATTATAAAGTAGTGAGAAGAAGGAATACATTTCCATATCGTTTTACCAATGTTAGTGCAAGCATAGGGATGCTAGTTAGCCCTGAAAAGTTTTTAGTAAGCTGGAAAAGTCCTGAGAGACGAGTGGATTTTCTTATTGATCCCTTTGATGGAACCTGTAGAATTATGTTCTTGAGGGATATTGTTTTCTCATTCCATGATGCAGCTAGGAAAGCAGTGTTAAAATGTGATTTCAAAGTTGAATTTTCAGTTGGGGACATTCGAAATGTAAAATTTTACACTCAAAGGACATCCCTGGTAATGCTTTTGAACCTGCAATCATCACCTTTGATCTTTTATAGGACTGCAGACGATGACATTCATATCTCTGTTCCATTTAATCTTAGATGATGAGGATCCTTGGATGAGGACAACAGATTTCACTGGTTCTGGTGCTATTGGACATTGTCATTTTTATAAGAGCAGCTTTTCACCAGGCGTTGGGCTTGCAATGGACAAAGCAAAGGCTTACTTCAAAGGGCAAGAAGTTTCAATTGGCTTGAGCCATAAACAGCTTTTAGTTGACTATGAGCCTGGATATGATAAACCTAATGCTAATCCATTCTTCTCTGTGCCCGAAAAAAGAGGGATCAGTTTTGAGGTATTGTTTTTGGTTAGCTGCCTAGTACGCAAGGGCATTATAAGTAGACATAGATTATCGGAGGAATTCTAAAGCTTACTAGAAAAGCAATTGCCTGATGTCAACATCGCAGACACATATATTCCTATAAAAATTCGATCTTTGATGCTTTTAGAAGGTTGCGCACTGTGCAAGAATGGCTTTTGAAGAAACCAATGCTTGTCAAGAGACTCAAGACCTACTAGCTTTTTGTGTATAAGGTTGAAGTAAGTAGAGTAGTCATAACTCCAACTAAAGCTTATTGTCTTCCTCCAGAAGTTGAGCTTTTAAATAGGGTGCTGAGGAAATATAGAAACATAGCAGATAGATTCATAAGGGTTTCTTTTATGGATGAAGGAAAGCAGTTACTCAATCCTTTTGCGCTTAACTGTAATATTGCACCTATACTTACAAAAATGTCAGCTACGCCTTCCTTAAGCGGGACCACCATTTTGCATATGTTGTGTATTGTTCTTTATTGATATGCTTAGGATTGCAGTCATTTTTTTTAGTTTTGTTGTTGTTTTTATAAATATTATATAATTCACAAATTTGTTCGTGAAGCTTATGCTTCAATTAATGCCTTGTCTCGCCTCATAAGAGGCTCAACGCCTTGCCTTTCTTTCACCCCTTTTACAACATTGCATATAAATGTGACAACTATATGAACATGGCAGTTTACATAAATTTTGAAAATAAATGGATAACGTTTCCCCAATACTGACGTACGATATGGGCCGGAATGATATTTTCAACGCTATTTACCATAACAAAAGAGGCGGTTTTGTATAGATTTCGGCAGATTGAGGTTGAAAGAAAGAGAGACTCCATGGTGAGGGAGAAGAAGACCATCGAGGACAAGTTTGGCTGGCTTGTGGGTGAAAAAGACACATCGGGTATTGTACATCCATCACAATGTCAAAAAACTAGTTTAGATATATGATCTGTGTGTAGGCTATGGCGACTACCAAATTGTGGAAGACCTTTACAGACTAGTTTGTAGTTCAGCTTGAAGTATTGTTTAAATAACTTCTTAATATTTTCTTAATAAGATTTGGTTCGTTTGCAGAAAATTACCTCAAACATGTCTTTGAAATCACAATATTGGACTTCGACAAACTTTTACCAATAAAATGTCCACAACAAAAAAACAACTATGACTACATTGTGTTCGTGATGGAATACATGTAGAAGAAAAAATATGGAAAGAAACCTAGCTTCACCCATGTTGATGTTACCAATAGCATTAGAAGATCTATTAGAAACTTACTTCAAATAAGTAGACATTCTGAAATAACTTACTACAGTTGAAACATTGGTAAAGACAAAATATAGTACAGGAACATTGTTAAAGAAAATTAATTGGTAAACATTTGCACGAATAGTTTAAAGACTACAGGTAAATGAATAGCGGAAGGTAACAATAGAGTAAGCGTACCGGGAAGAATAACGATAGCGTAATTAAGTAAAAGTAAATGAATAGCAGGAAACCGTGCTAAGTTGTTATCTCATTCTCTTGTATCCGTTATAGGCCTTTCCGTCATTATCATGTTCTATGCACACTTGTTGTTATATCATTATTTCGTTACGTTATCGCATTTTTGGTTTCCATTAAATTGTCGCCTTCCATTGTTATCTCATTTGCATGGCATTTCTTGTCATTGTCACATTAATTCGTCTCCATTTACTTATCAACTTTTGGTAGATGCATTCTTATCTCATTCTCACATATCTATTCTGGCCATTCCAGTTGTTATCGTGTTCTTTCATTATTGTACACTCGTTGTCAACTTATTGTTTATTATGTTAATTTTTTTGCTTTTTCGTGTTCATTTCCTTATCGTCTTCCATTGTTATCTCGTTCGCATGACCCTTCTTGTCATTATCGCATTAATTTGTCTTTGTTTACTTATTGTCTTCTTGACAGACATGTTGTAATCTCATTCACTCATATCCGTTCTGGGCCTTCTTGTCATTGTCGTGTTCTATTGTTATTGTACACTTGTTGTTATCCCATTGTTTCGTTACATTAATTTATCACATTTTTGGTGTCTATTTGCTTATCACCTTCCATTGTTATCTCATTTGGACCACCCTTCCTGTAGGTATCGCATTAATTTGTCTCTTAATAAATGCCTTTTTATCGAAAAACGAATACTGTAATTGAGATATGTATTGTCGCAATTCATACAACATCGTTGTCATTGCGATAGTACATATCACAGTGGTATGTTTCTATTTTTTGTGTTGCTGATCAACACAATGCAAAGGAATGTTGTTTAGACGTTGTGTGTTGTGCGTTATCGACTGCTTTCATTTAATACAGCTTCAACAATTGATGGCTTAATTAAATGTAGCTGAATGGGTGTTAGAAATAGCATGTGATATTACATATTGTGTGCTCTTCCCTCTCAAATAACAAACTGGTATATTAGACTCATTGTTATTGTCTCATATTTGTTTTGGCTCTTCCTGTCATTGTCGTGTTCTATTGTTATTGTACGTTTGTTTTTGTCTCATTATTTTGTTACGTTAATTTCTCATTTTTTTTTGTTGATTTATTTATCGCCTTCTGTTGTTATCTCATTTGCATGGCCCTTCCTATCGTTATTGCAATTAATTCATCTCTGTTTACTTATCATCTTTTTTGGCAGATATGTTGTTATCTCATATTCGAGCCATTCCAGTCATTATCATATTCTTTTGTTATTGTACACTCGTTGATATCTCATTGTTTTGTTACATTAATTTATCGCATTTTTGGTGTCTATTTACTTATCACCTTCCATTGTTATATCATTCGCACAGTCCTTCCTATTGTTATCACATTAATTTGTCTCTGCTTACTTATCATCTTCTTGGTAGACCCATTGTTCTCTTATTCTTTCGTATCCATTCTGGTCATTCTAGTCATTATCGCGTTCAATCGTTATGGTATAGTGGTTGTTATCTTTGGCACCGTGTGCCTTGTCATATCCTTTCTTGCACCAGGTTTGTGTAAAGTTATCATTATTTTGTCTCTATCTCAATGGCTGCTACGAAATCATTTACTATATGATACATTGAGATAGTTAGCTATGATTGGGATTTATGAACTGAATCCATGTGACACTATAACAATTAAACAATATCGATTATCAAAATATGGTTAAAGTTCAAGCATACATTATGCGTATAATATAATAAACTTACTAGGAGTTCCATAAAACTGCCACGATCATATACATCTTGCATACATGTGGACGACATGTAGGTCTCAACTGCACCATTTGTATACGAAACATAATCAACTTTTTGGAGGGATGATTTTCTTGCTTGATTTTTCTAGTCCTGCTTCTTTAGAAGTCCCACGAAAAACAGGATGCGTTTGAGTACAAACCGAAGCAGAACTTTCGTTACTGACTATCTCATCAAAAGAGAATAAAATGTTGGAAGTGGGTCTGTAATAGTCTGTGGTATAATCGTCTTGGTACCGAGAAGAAGTAGAGACTCCCCAGATCCCACTACCCTGGACGATGAAGTCCGATCGAAAGTAACAGACCTTTCTGTCACAGAATATATTAAAAACATTCTCTACAATTATGTATGGCAATTGCATCATGTATTCATAAGTTTGGTCTTTTCTTGTTGTTAGGTCTACAACATACGTGTCCTACACAGATGCTCGTAGCAGGAAGGTTGGAGGCTTATGACCATCATAGGAAGGAATTCCGAGAGAAATCTTCATTAACTTCATCTTCAAATTTTTGGTCCATTTACCTAAGATGTATCTCTCTAGTAGTTCCCGAATGTTCATTTGATTGAGAGTATTTAGAGCATGAAAACACAAAATACCTTTCAATTCAAATTTCTTACAAGAACATTCGACATCACCTATTTCAATGACGTAGTGCAAGAACATTCGAATCTTTCCCCCTTTTTGTCACATGGTATATGCGGCAACTTGATTGTTGTGCATGTAATTCTATCTCACAGTTAGTCACTTGAATGGTCTCTTCCTTAAACCATTCAAATGCAGTTGGTGTGTACACAACTGCAACTCGCTCAAGGATATTCATACCCAGACTTTGAGGTCGATAAACAAATGCTTTGATGTTGTCTTACGACTATCCAAAAATCTATCATAGTGTTTCATGAAACAGCATATTTGTAAGCAAGAGTACAATCCCCTTTTCAATGTATCGTGCATGCTCTCTACTCTCTATGTGTTTATCATGCCTGCATAGAAGTATTGTCTTCCATATGCCAACGCCCACTTTCCTTTATCCTTATATACTTTTTGAAGCCATGTATTTTTCTATAAGTTTTATGTTTTAATCAATTGTGTCCACATACATTCGAACAATACACCATATTCGCACTTAAGGACCCAATTTGCAAAACTCTCTTTAAAGCCAATTTTTTTATTCATTACATGTTATATGTACTTTGCTGCATTTTAGAATATATGCCACAAACACAAACGATGATGCGCTTTTGGTCATACGAGGGACACTATAGCTGCTATTGCACTATCACCATCCGTCAATACAACTTTGAGGTGCTTCCCATTCATGGCTTTGGTGAATACCATGAACAACCATTCAAATGTTTTAGTAGTCTGATCAAAGCAGAATGCACCACCGAAAATGTAACTTTTAGAGTGATGAATCACCCCCACAAACTAAACAAAGGGCCATTTGTGTCTATTGACTTTCACGATCGTGTAAAAAATAAGTACATTGTTGAAACATTCATAATCTAATCTAGACCTTGAATCTGCCCATGAAACATTTGTAAAATAACCATCCTTGCCCATCTAAATGGATTTAACCAACGCCATAGTTTCTCCTCCTTTCATTGATTATGTCCTCTTTCACTTTCACCTCAAGTGGTTTCAGCATGCGATGATGACAATTTGCAATGCGACCACCTTCTACTTTAACAAATAGGTCATATGCCTTCCTTGGTGATATGCCTACACCATCTACCAGATCATTTATTTCAGCATGCGATGATGACAATTTGCAATGCGACCTCCACATGCGGCTCATGCGAAAAGGTGCCAATGGATGGTTGTGTTCAATCGTCACTGCATGAATACAATATTTTCCATTTGGATGACTTCCCAGCTCCAAATTATTAGTACAACTACTCCTTGTATCAATCTTGTGCTTGGTTAAACATGTTACTGATCTCTTCCATCCTTGTTTTGAACAAACATATGACCTTTGCATAACCATGCCCTGTGCGTTTCTCTTCATCCTACCATTCCTTACACTGAACCCATGGTGAAGAGCATAAGGAATTGTAGAAACCATATGTTGTGTCCTCCATATATTAAACTCCCTACGTCATGAGCACCATATGTTGTGCCCTCCATATATCGAACTCCCTACATCATGAGCATGTTTTTCAGATTTCTCCATCTCGACCATCATTCCTACAGTAGGAAGATCCCATCCTATAGTAGGACCACATTCTTCGGTTTCCTCCATCTTCAACTCCATTCTTAAAGAAGGAACATGTTCTTCGAAATACTTCATTTTCTTGTGGGCTGACTCAATCTCTTGTTCGTCGTCATCCGCTGATGTAGATATTTCATGCACTGTGCCATCTGCAATGCATAAAGTCAACAGAAAGTAAATAATGTTTTAACATTATCTCATGAATATTTGTTTCATGTATAAATACATTCAATCAAATAACATTCAACATTATCTCACCATCAAGTATGTCGATCAGACCTTATCTTACGCCATTTAGTGGTAGACTAGTTGTTATCTCTTTCTCTCATTTCCATTTTTGGCCTTCGAGGTAGACTTGTTGTTGTCTTATTACTTTGTAACCATTCCTTTTATTACGTGATCAACTATCTCATTTCCATTTACTTAATGCCTACTTTATACATGTGTCTTCCCCCATTCTGTCGATCATTAACAAGAGGAATGGTTACGAAATATAATGAGATACACTAGAATGCATAAACTTCTCCCCTGAAGTTGTTATCTCACACATTTGTTATGCCGCAATTTCGTTATCTCAAGCAAACTATCTCCAACCCATTACATCGTAACATTATCTACCACATCAACTGGGATGCACTTGTTATTTTGTCTCTAATATTATCTTCTATATGAACTGGGATGTGTTTGTTACCTGCTGTGTCGATATTTTTTTTCTTTTTAAGCTCTATCATCACCTTCGCCTTCAGTCCTCAAGAAGTGCTCATTCGATTCTTCAAATGTCCAATCATAAAAAAAAAAAAGCCTTGCAGAAGCCATTGCCTTTGTCATTTAACGTGCACGAACAAAAAACTACAGCCCGACATCATTGTAAACTCACCATCCTTTTCTTTTGTTGTCATTCTCACCATTTCTGCTTCATGGCCAAACTTTCTTCACCAACAACCTTCGCTCTCCTTCCTTCCTTCTATGGGAACCACTCTCTCCTTTTTTTTCTTCTTCCTGACCATCTTCATTCCTTTGCTTGAAATAATGCATGCGGCATGAAGTTTAAGTACATATATGCTTTGTCCATGCAATGCAAGGGCATTCCAGTATATATGCACACATACCTTTTCTAAAACAAAGTTCATTACTAGAACATTACATATATGTAGTACAGACAACCCTATGAGGACCTTCAATTAAATATGCACGTATACCTTTTATTCACTAAGTTCAATATTTGAACTTTACATACACATGGTAGGGTCCACCCCCAGCATACGCTTGTTGCATACGCCATCCGGTGGCACATGTAACTTGATATCAAGAAAGAGAGGCTGCTCGACCCTACCTTATCCCAGGTGATATGAGGAAGAACGAGCAAGAGAGAAAAGAAATAAGATAAAAGATGAAGGAAATAAGAATTAAAAGAAAAAAAATCACGAACTCACTTAGTGGCGTTTGATTCGGCTGAAATGAAAATTCCACTTGAAAATGGAATTGAAATTTTCATGCCAATTTCATCCAATTCTAATTTTCACCAGTATTTGATAACTTCGAATCTTCATTCTGAAATTGAAAGTACTTTGTTTGATTGAAATGGAATTCAAATTTAAGAATTGAGAGACCATCGATTCATATAAGCTGCTGCAGCCTTCTAACTTAAACACAAGTCCATTAGCAATTGAAAAATCCAACAAAAAGCAGTTGCGATAAAAATAAAAAAAGAAGAAGATTGAAACAACATGATCCTATGCTGCTGTCTCCTCAAGAAAAAGATCTCAGCCTGAACTGTGAGGCCTCCATAAGGACAAACACGGTCTTCTCTACTGTTTTCCCCACTTCCCACTTGTTCTAGGGATACCCTTGCTTGTGGGTAACAGGGACCTCGCCATGGTCATATAGAATAGTTATATCACGTTGTTAAAGAATCCTATCAACAGATCTTTGTGCTGCTGCACCACAATCCAAAGTGGGTGTTCGACCCTTGCAACTTGTGACAACACAGCTGATCCTTCGTTATCTCCTGATGCTACACCCCCTGCAACAACAATGAATTAAAGCATTTCATGGTCCACCACTAGTTGCTCATTCAATTGGCCCACATAGGGTACACTAGTCTTATTAGTATCATACGATATGACTCGTCTAGATGAAGAAAACCCAGGCAATATGGGATACACAATACGCCAGCGTATCATGCACATATTGAGTGTATTGTACGATATACACCATACCGTAAGGGACAAATTTGCAAAAGGGGCCGAAGGCCCCTTTTGTGTCATTCTACCCTCTCTCTAAACTTCTCTAAAAGCTATGAGAGGGAGACATTTTGCTGGTTTCTCCAAAAAATTGCTAATTTGAGAAAAAAATGATTGACTTGATGAACTCATGATGTAGTTTACTAAACTCTACAACTTGAGATAGATCCATGTGTTTGATCATAGTGGAAAAATAAAAGACCTAAACTCTGAAGACAGTGAGCCGCCAAAGCCATTTCCTCAAGTTCTGTCCCTCAAATGCAATTGCAGAGTGGGTGTTCTCTTGTTCATTAGAAAATTTTCATATGGTTAGTTACTCATGACCACTTCAATCTTCAATTTGTTGCCATAGGCTTGCAAGATCGGTAATATGAAAAAAATTTGCCATTATGGTTCCAATTGAGATCATCATCTTTTTAACTAGAACAAAAAGGATCAATTTTCTGTTGGCCAAATTGGTGCTAAGGTGACAGATTTGAAATGTTTGTTTGCCAATAATCAAGCTGAAATCTCCAAGAGCAACACACGGTTGACCTTCATTGAAGTGTTTGGGGCATCAACATCATCACCCTCATATCTGACTGCATGACTATGGCCCCCCTTCATCAGATGTCTTGCCTGCTACTAGTGCTTTGGCATTTCCGAAATCAGATGTTGTGTACACAAGCAAATGTTTCATTGAGCATGATGCATGCACAACAGAGTCCAATGCTATTTATCCATTTACCCAGGCATTACAACCAATTCCATCTGCCAATCATCTGTTAAATGATGCAATGATCTCTGAAATTGTAAATCATGGCTGTTTTCCTGTGGATGAACTTGTAAAATTCCAAAGGCCTAGCTGGTTAAACTTTTTTCAACTGGCAAGGGATTTGAAAGGAACTTAATTGCCAAAGATTTGCAAAAGCTGGCCCAAAAACATGCATCATTGCAATGTGACAATAGAAGGGTTCCTTATCCATGTTGATATATCATGAGAATAGATACAGTGACTGGTAATTTCCTGGTATAAGTCAAACCAGTTCCAAGTCTAACAGCCTGGTCCAAAGATTGCCCCATAGATCTTAGTAGCACAAGTTCAGAGGTGATGCACAAATTTCGCAACACAATTAAAAGTAAGCCCACTGGTGGTATTCAACAATGAATACGGAAGAAAAAGTTCTTCCTAAAACAGGTTATGAATAAAATTTTCCGAAACAAATTTACTTAGATTGGAAATAAAACCATGTTTCATTAGAATGGGAGCAGTAAGAACCATCCGAAAATAAATGTAAAGCATGTTTAGTCATACTGATGACATAAGAACAACCAATTCCAATGCATTCTCCCTCATAACAAACCAGAAGCACAACTGACTTCATGTACAGGTAGTGATATTCTATTACCCAATGTTAACCGTATCGTACGATACGGACGCGTATCGTACGATACGTATCGTCTGTATCAAGACAAACGATAAATTTGCGATACGCGTGTGTATCGCCCGTATCGGGCGATACACCCCCGTATCGTACGATACGGGAGAAAACACATTATTCTTTGTTTTTTCAAAGTTTAAACACTCTTCCCTCTCTCTCTTCTTGTATTTAAAGACTCCAATAGACGTAGGAGGTGGAGATTTTGCCCATTTTCATAAAAAATAACCAAGGATTCATCAATTTGGGAGATATTATGGTTGAATCATGAAAGATGATAACTATATGTTTTGAACTTATAAAATTGTGATGTAATCTAAGTCCTAAAACTCCAAGTCCTAAGACTCTAAGTCCTAAGATTCTATAAAATTTTCAAGTTTAAAATTGTGATGGATGCTTATATGTTATTCTTGAAGATTTGATTTCTTGTTTTTAAATATGTCGTTGATACACATGAATGTTCCTTATGTATGATGATCTTTTTTATATTTGAATACATTTTTCTTGATTTCTGATTTGTTGTTCATTTTTTCAGATTTTTAATGATTTTTCTTTATTTTTTTATTTTAAAATATTTTTTAAAATTAAAAAATTAATTTTACGATACACTACGCTACGTTTGCGATACGTTACGATACGGCATATAGGTCAGCCCGACCGATATGCGACGCTACGCCTTTTATAACATTGCTATTACCCCTTCATCACAGTCCACAGACATGCAGTCCCGGAGGGGACTCGATTGCAAAGCAACACAGAGACAATGCTGTTAAGACGTTTCAAGTTAACTGGAGGTTGCCAAGTCATGGGCATTCAAATCCATATTCATTCCATTGCTGAAATTTGACATGTTTACATACCTGCAACATACTTCGAGAAATCAAGAGCCTACAAGAATGTTTGAACTTCAAAATTCTCGGGGTACTTAAATAGGGTTAGGGATTTTCATTCTTTTCTATAGAACTGGTCATGATATTCCATGTTCTGTTCTCTTAGAATTTATCTAAATACAAATAAATGACAAACGTCATTATTCAATAATTCCGCAGGGAGACTTCATAATTAATTAATTGCAGTTCCTGGACTACTGCTTGAATTAGTTTTGGCTGGGTGCGTATATATTTTTGATGACCAAAAAATATTTAGTTCTTCAACATGGTTTTCCTTACACGAAAATGCCTTCAGATCAACTTTCGTCTACCAATCCAACCCCAGGAAGAGAAACACCATTAATGCTACGATGTCCAACCTACCAACCCCGGTCCCTCCTTTGACCTCTCTCAACCATATCATTTTTAAAAATTTTAAAAAGAATTATTTTTCTGGTAACGAGCACCTGATCATTCATTTTGGCAGATAGAATTAAAAAATGCCACATGAAGGTAGGTGGTGCCAATTATGTAGTAAACATATAAGCAAGTAGCAACTCAATTAGTGTTTCTAGATGATGCACTTGTGTGGGTTTGACAGATCTAGATGTGCTTGATTAACCTGAGAGTAATGGACCAATGACACAAAAATAGTTTGTGTCTGAAAGAGTTTTTCCTCTGTGTTTCTGTTTTTGGCTTAAACTTGTGCAAAAGAAAATTCTGACCTGAACCCTTTTAGAGGTTTTGTTGTTGCTAGTTTTCGCAATCAGTAATGACCAATATTCATGAAAAGCAAACAATGACTCAGATTCAGCCTTTCTATGACATAAAGTCGATTGTTGTACTAACTTCTTCTTGCCGTTAGATGTAGAGCAGATCGGATTTTGGTTTTCTATATATAGATAACCTTGAAAACGTTCCCTAAAAAGGTTTGGAAAATCTGAAATCGTAAATGAAAAAAGCAACTGAATCTAACCAAAAGATTAAGAGAGAAAAGGTCTTTTAAGTTTTAAGTACAAAAAATTGGTCTAATCACCTGGGATCTTGCCATCTATCTAGGCATGCGGACCAAGAAACTAACTAGAAATCATCTCCCTCAAGGAATAGATGACCAAATGGAAAAGATATGCATCATGCCTGGTCTTCCAGATCGATCGGAGAGTGAAACAGGAACAGTAGAAGCTTTTGATTTCACTAATTTGGTTCACGTCTCTTTTGGAATGGAAGGAAAAAATAGAAGAAAAGAAAAGCAAAATCCTTCAGATGCAAACAGGGGAAAGACTTAGAGAGGGAGAGGAGGGGTGTACCTGTGATTTTGATGGTAGAAGCTGTGAATAGGAGGAGCAGATAGAAAGTCATGCCCTAGTTTAGTCTTGGTCTGATTACTCCAGATAAAGACACCAAGAACAGTCGGACCTCTTACCGACACATCGGGTCCCATCCAAAGACACCAAGAACAGTCGGACCTCTTACCGACACTTAGGGTCCCATCTCTCCGAATCCCACATAAAAAAACAAAGGTGAGTACGGATATGATATCTCATTTATTACGGTTTGCATGAAAGATTTGATAAAAGTTTTGCATGTAAACAACATGTCGGTTGTTTCTCACTGTAGCCTTCTGACCGAGAAGTTGGTGGGCTCATCATGAATTGTTGACCCAAGGTGCAACTGGGTACGGTGTACATAACCCTACAACGTAAATTTGGAACATCTTTGCATGCTTTTGAGCATAGGAAGCCAACGGGTGAAAGAAAACATGCCTTGTTTTGGATAAAGCAGGAGATATTGTCGGTAAGGATCAAATTGAGTTGGTTGAATCATCTGCTAAGATGCTCTATATATGCCTCTTCCCTTCATGTCTGATATCTTGATTAGCAAAGGATTGTCGACCAAGGTAATTTTTCTATCTTGTTTGTGTATTCACCTGTTGTGATCTTGTTTCTGATCTCATCATTATTTTAGCATGCAGTGTTTCCTTTTAACAGATAGACAAATACCAAAATTGCAAGCAGGGTTGGTCCCCAAGAGTCGATTGTTATGGCCAACCCTGGTTTTCTAATGGTGAATCAAACGTTCCTCGATCAGTATAAGCACAGTGAAGAACTGTTGTCCAACATGTGAAGATACATATTCCTCCAGGTTTAAGAGAAGCATCCATTAATTCATTTGTCATTTCTCCAATGTATATACAACGCATAAACACACTTCAATCTGACAGGTAGCTAACAAATATCGTATGTCACAAAGAGCTCATATTTCATACGCATGCCTATTAATGCCTTGTTATGAACCAAAAACTGTCACATGGATGTACTTTTGCATAGGTGTCCTTTATGGAATTTACACAGCTATATGGAGCAGTCTTTTGGGTTTAACCGAGATGTAAGCGTTGACGGGTACTCAGCCATTGTGTTTGCAGAGAGAACGATCTAGATTCGGACATTTCAGCCTTGACAATCTTACACTCGGTTTGAGGATGAGTTCGTATCAAAATTTTGAAACATTGTTTTCGTCATCCTTTGATTGTCCTCAATTAAAACACCGACGAGCTATTCATGCGGACATGCTTTCTGAGAGTTTCGTAAGCAACCCCTTGAAGAAAAGTGGAATTTGGACCAGAATAAAGATTTAACGTGGAGAAAGGAGAAGGCAAATCATATTTAAAAGATCACATAGATTCATAAGCGTGAGCAGTACATCTTCAATACTTTCTCATAATCCCCGCCCATTCTGTTGGTGATCAAAGGCCTTCAGTGAAGCTAACGCCAGCGGATTTCAACCAAGACGCTCCCTGGATCAGATTGGCAACAGTGAACTTCTGGGCTTCAGCGGTGCTGGTGGTAGCATGATACCCAGCCCATGTCACCCTCTTGCTGGTGCCCGCACCAGACCCTGTGTTCATATATTCACGGTACTCCAGGGTGTTCAAAGCAAAGCTACCAGACCACTCCAGCCATCCTGCTGGTGCTATCAGATCATCCAGGAAGGACTCCATGAAAATTGTCCTCGAGTAAAGCTGCCATGGCCGGCCCAGATACGTGGGGATAGTACTCTTCACTGGCGCGAGATCGGAACTTGCCAAGATTTTGCACATTTGGATAGAAATTGCTGTGTTCTGGTTGGGGTCAGTTCGCCCCTGTGCCGTAATTGTGTTCTTCTGGTTGCTTAATGGCTTCCGGGAAATTATCTGACAGTTCTGGAAGACCACGGCTGCGTTGCCGAAGATGTAATCGACGGTGCCGGAAATCGAGCAGTCTCGGTAAAATTGCCGGAGGGAATGGGTGTAAAGTGTGTCCTGGTACCCGTCGATCCGGCATCGGTAAATGATGGATTGATGCCGTGGCTGCGCGTCCCGGACTGCTTGATGCTTCACAGCCCCTGCTGTGTTCTGGAACCAAATGTCCTGAGCCATGAACCCATCACCCACGGCCGCTGCATCAAAATGGAACCATCCAGATCCAATTACTAGTGGCAGGCATCGGACACTAGTAAATACGAACTTCACAGAAACTCAAGATTGGATGCCATTATAAAAAGTATATATACGCGCCAAATCTAAATCCAAATAGTAAAATGATGCAGATTTAATAAAGAAATCTGACTAAAAGGATTCAAAATGGTACCAGTAATTAAACACACCCGATCTATTTATATTACTAGAAATAATTTTCAAAAGTCCTTCACGTCCTTCTAGGTGCCAACTCAAGTGGAACACCATTTCCTTATCTGAGGGACCCACTCCATCTAGTCGATGCTCACTGGTGTCGGCTTTGTCCCCACCATAAAAGAGAAAGTCACGTTATTGGCAGATCAACTTTATGTAAAGATTGTCTTTGCCCCCTTCTTTTTTCCAAGTGGGTGTTCTTCTTTTGGTTCATTTTTCAATAACTTAAAGAAAGAAAATTACTTAAACCGGCAGGAGGTCTAACTGCTTTGGATGCCAAACCTTGAGACATTTTAATAAGAAATGAATAAGAAAAAGGTGAAACAGCCAATGCTCTCCTAAAAGAAGTGAGAAGCATTTCTTGATAAACTACATGGGGTATATATAAACAACACATTTGGAGGAATAGCGTGGTATCTTTGGGACGGACGGCCATGGCTAAAATTGGGCAGACGTAAGGTCTCATACAGGGCAGGCTGAAACCAATATGTTCTGCACCTGAACGCTACCGCGTCTGAAAGGAAAAGAAACTAAAAGGTACGTACCCACAGTTGCAGAATTGAAGGTGGTGGAGCCGTCCACGACGTTCAAGCTGCCTGTGATTATGGTGGAGTCCATTCCGTCTCCCACAAGCATGATGTTCTTCTTCGTCTTCGGTATGCTCACCTGCTCTTTGTACGTTCCCTTCTTCACGTAGATCACGTACCTCGCCGAGCTCCCTGAAGGGGCCGCATTCACCGCCGCCGTCACCGTCGTGTACTTTCCGCTCCCGTCTTGCGCCACCACCAGATCGGCTGTCACGGCCTTATCCCAAGAATCGACCGTTAGGAGCTTCCGATCCCCGGGACTCAACCACGCCGGGAACTCGCCTAATACCTCGCCGAGAATCGGCTCGGGAGTGGGTCGCGTTTGATTGAGCACGGCCAGTGAGGTGCTGAGGAGCGCCATCGACGACTTGACCTCCGATTCCATCGCTAGCTTGGCATCAGTACCGTCGAGCCCATCTAAGCAGGTGACGTAGTTGGTGAGTGCAGCACTGAGCCAGGTGTGCACGTCGGCGTGCGTCCCCTGAGCCGTCGGCTGACCGGCGACCGCATTGAGCGAGTCGACCAACCGGCTGTGCGTCTGATCCATGAGGTCGAGGCAGTCGGCCAGCGCCCCATTTTCTTTTTTCCCATTGTTTCCCTTGTGAGTCAGGCCTATGACGGTGCCCACATGTCTGGGTAAGCTCTGGATCGACTCCTCCAAAATGCGACCGAGGATGGTGGCAGCGGTTGAGGGCGTTGTCCCCGCGGAGGCAAAGGTGTTGGAACAGGAGTCTGGGTCAAGTGTGGTGGCACAAACTTGGGGAGAGACGGGCGTGAGGAGAAGATCAGAGGAGTTGCCATGGAAGCTTAGGCGGAGGGAGAAGCAGAGGATGGCAACCAAGGAGACACCAAGGAAGAGGAATTGGTAGAGAGATTTGGTCTTGCTTGGAGAACCAATGATAGGTTCATCAAGCCTAGCCATTGTCTCCTGTGATGATCTGAGTGACATAGACATATACTTATAGGAATAAAGTTGGCGTATATTGTCAATCCCGCAATCAATGGGCAGACAAAGACTCTTTAAGAGAACTGGATGGATAATGGCTAAAACAAGCATGCTGGGTTCGGGCCATCTTGGGAAATCGCTTAGTGGAAGTGGTTGAGGTATAATGCATGTGACGGAGAAAGATAGGTCAGTGAAGGCGGCTCCACTGCAGCTAATGCAGTTGTCGTTTCCTCATAATTAAACGGAGATGTTGATGTCTATCCTCAGCGCGTTCCGATTGCTGCGTCCCCATCTGTCCTTTCTTTTACCAGTTTTTCTATTGGTCCATTTAAAAACAATTGCTATGTATTTTCTATATTGTGGGGTTGCCCATTCATAATATAAAATATCGTATCGTCACATGCTTTACGTGAGATAAGACACTCACGTGCAGATGCTTAATCAGCGGGCCCGGTACTCTGATCTCCCATGCTCATTGTTTTATTTTGAAAGGTCTGTCGGTGAGCAGGGTCCCAATAAAATGAACCGACGAGATGGAAATTTTTTTATTTTTTGTTGAAAAGTAGAACTTAAATCATGATTGATCACAAACCAAAGTTAGAAAATAGTGCATGTGAGTGCGTGTATATATATATATAAAGCTGGTAGATACCAGACCATTTGGGGTAAGAGGCAAAAGCTAGACTAATTAAATTCATGTTGAAAATAATTTTAAATAAAATGTGAACTCCTATTGTTTCCATTTAATATAAATCATGCTTAATTTCAAGTAATTTTTGTAAAAAGAAAATTGATTTTTCTGCTACCACAATTTTGATGTTAACAAGCGATTTTCAATTTTTTATTATTAAAAAATAGTACTAAAGTAAAAAATGACAAACATGTTCCTCATCAATTCAATCTTAAGATCATATTTATAAGACTAGATTATAAAAATCACATGAATATTACTTTTAGTGGGTCTAGTTTTTGTCCCTTACCAAAGTAATCTGGTATCAATTTCGCCAGTGTCGGGATACCCAACATATTTGGTCAGACTCCTTCAACATTGTCATTATTTTCTACAAATCTATTGAATCTAGTCTCCATATTATGCAAATATCTATAACAAAATTGAAGATATTTATCTGCAAATATAACCTTTAGCTATGGACCCCTCCACTTGGCTTCGTATTTGCACATAGTTTTTCATTCTGGACAAATACCTCTTACATGTTATATTGAACATAAAGTCAAACATTGCAATTGATATAAGTTCTACATGCATGATAAATAGTTAACACACAATACTGCACTAGTCCCTCAATTGCACCTCTTGACAAGATCAATTGTCAAATGCACAATAACGTCAAAATAAGATGGTGGAACTATAATTTCATGTGATATAATATGAGTAAAACGCATTATTGTGGTTGGTTTAATTCGGATTCCCTTAATGTTTTGAAACATATTTTTTACAAAACATGCATAACTACATAAGAACAACACTTACTTTGCAGGACAGTATTCTTTTCATAGTCGTGGGAAGAAACTAATATAGTAAACATATCACAATAACGCCTCTTTTGGCCTGCAACTCTTCTTTTTTTCAAACTTACTTGTCATGATATGTTAATTGTAACTAGTCATCAGGAACCTTCAAACTTTTTACTACAAGAAATGGCAACAGTTGCAAAACTGTTCCTATCATTTAACCTTATGGGTCCTCCAAGAACTGTATTTAAGTTTATCGTGTATACTAGATTTATTTATACAAATTATTTATAAATAAATACCAAAACGCAACCTTCCACCCAAAGCACTTGATGTGAAATAGAACAAGAGAGATATCAGGGGCCATGATTTCTTGGGTTTCATCTCCTTCTCTCTCTGTTGCTTATTATCCACAATGGCAAAACCCTGCAAAGCTCAGCCGGTGACTCCCTCCATGTACGAAATTGACTCCTTCTTTGGTTTCTCCTCCAGCTCTCGCCTTCGTCATGGTCGAAGCCATTTTAGGGTTTAGGGTGGTATGGCTACAGCCTTGACTGAAGCACCCAAACAGCATCTAGATGATGCTGCTGGATGTCTACTTCCTCCTCAAGTGCATCATGATGCTCGAGAACCAGATTCCTCTTTCCTCTCGTCTTTACCATTGGAAATGCAGTATGCTTCTTTGGTAGAAGTAGAGAAGAGGTTGAATGTGATGTTTGCAAGCCCTCTGCACGAAGCACTCTCCTTTTAAGAGAATGCAACACTTTCTAAAATTTCAGATTTTGAAGAGGAAACATCTCCTTGAAATCTCCATTACATCATCATTCAGGTCAAGGACATCCAAGCAGAAACTCCCATCAGACAAAAGAAGGATGACAAACCAAATGCCGAGGTACAAATCTAAAGAAGGAGGAGCTCGTAAAAAAACATAAAGAAAAAGTGTGCCCCTAAGGGGATTGCTTCTCCAACTTCAACTTCATTAGCCTCATCAAATGTGCCTGCATGCTGAAGAATCTGATAATAAGATACCAAGCTCGATATGTATTTTTAGGGTTTTGTGTCACTAGAGTTTCCTTGGGTTTTACTATCAGGAATGGATCTGGATTAGCTCTCGATTTTAGTATGGTGTTGTTTCGATTTACTGTCAGGGAGAACTATCTCAAACAATTATTTAGTTGATCTCTGTAGGCCTCTGGGTGTTTTTTCGTTTCATTTTTTATAGAATACGAAGTATCGACTGGTAGTCTAAGTTGCATTTGTTATGATAGTTTATAGGATTTGTATGTTTCACATTGTGATATTCCACATGTTCCTTTATTTACAAACAATTGAGTTTGGATACTTGATTTCATTATATAAACTTTATTTCAAATTTTGTTTACGTCCATTCTTGCATGTGAAAAGTTTGTTGATTCAAATTTGTTCCATGCTTGTTATGTCATGAAAAAAAATAACATTAGTTTAACCTTTTGTAGATGAGGCTTAACTTGGAATACAAAAATAACATTTTTTAAAATGTTATGTCAATAGTTTTTTATAATTAAATATTTGTTTTAAGAACCAAAGAACAAAGACCCTTAATATTTTAACCATGTTATGACTTTCCATTTCTGATAGAAGGAGCATTGAAAAAGAAGAACATGCTAAATATAACGTTGAAATGAGCTTTCACAACGCACAAATTTTTGATGCACCAACATATCAGTTCATTCACATATTATTTCAGCTCTTCCAATGGAAATCCAGGAATTTAATGTGTGGAGATATTGGAGTTTAAGAAAGCAACTTTATGCAAAGAGGAGACCACTCAAAATTTTGTTGGTGTGCCATATGATGGATGCTTATAGCATTTTTTTTATTTTTTAGCACTTTTCTAACTTTTTTTGTATTTTTGAGAAATAATTGTCATTCCTCTATAGCATTCTTGTGTGTTACTTGCAAAAGAGTCGTATGGGTAATTGTTTTTACATCATATACTACAAGAACTAATTTTCAATTCAGGATAAACTGGCTGCTTGTTTAAATCATGTGCGACTGCTTTCAGTTTAGGGTTGCATTTGTTTATGTAATATTCTTTTATTACCTAGACTTGCATGATCTCAGTATTTGTTACGACTTAAAAAAAACATATGTTTCAGCCTTTACAGATATGAACACAGATTAACTAAATTTAAGTCGTGTAGAGTTGTAATGATTGTGACACATCTCCCCATACTACAATTCCCATGCACTGATGGCCAAATTTTCAAGCTTCAAGAACCAATCTATTTCCTAGGGTACTTTTCTGAGATATGCAGCCTCCAAGGTTTGAGATACAGCTTTTATTGAATATGTAGGTTCCAGTCATGTCAATCTGTACGTATATGAAGATTCAAATATGTCGATTTGCATTAAGGCTCTTTGTTTATGGTGATGAGGTTGTGATGCCTGTGTTCTTCTATGACTCAAGTAATAGTTCTGTGCTGCTATTGTTTGTGTATGAGACTATCACTATGTATTTTGTGCATCTCATCTCCTATCATATGTAGCTGTATAATCTTCAATCAGCCTATTGTCATACAAATTTAATCATATTTTATCCTAGTGAAATGTATTACTGCAGCTCCTACATCTTTTCATTTCTTTTTTACCTCCTATTCCTGATACACTACTAGTAAATTTTTTCATGGCATAAGAGGAGCAAAGAGCTTAGCTATCAAGAAGCTTGGCGATGCAATGCATGGAATGAGTGCAAAGGGGTGTGGACAGATTGAGGCAATTCAGCTACATACAAAGGAAAACACATCCCAGTTAGGTAAAAAAAACAAAAGAATGATATTTGATCCATATTCCTAGATGTTGGGGTTGCCATAATCTCTTCTCCTAGCTTTTTCTTTACATCATCTATTTCATTTATTTTTCCTATATTTTCATTTATTTGTATAAGGTCTTTGGTTAGGTGTTTTCATGTTATCTATTGGGAAAATTACTAACCAATACAACATTGTAGTTAAATTCAATATATTTGCAATTATGTGTTCTAATATCCCCAATTAAAATTATCAAAAGTTTTTAGTGATCATACTTTGCACTTTAGTTACCAACCATTTATGTTTATTATATTTAGAAGCTGTTGTCAACATTCATAAGATGGAAACAAATTGTATCAAATATAGGTGAACATGTACATTTGAAAAGAGCTGGTTGTTGGGTGTGAACACATTAAGTGTAGGTATTATTGCTTATGTTGCAAACTCTATACTTGAATAATTACTTGTGCTGCATTAGTCAAGAAGTATTACTAACATAAATCAATTGTTAAACTTGTGTGAACAACACAATGTAGATGGTGGAACAGCTTTGGCCTTTTGATGGCAGCCTTGCAACAAACTATGGTTGACAAGGAATGTTTGAGAAAGAATGAGCTGTTGAGATTAAATTCATCCACAAATAATTTTCACATTTGATAACAAAGCATCGCAGAAGCCCCCTTTCTCACCTTTGTTGCAATAAGGAGGAGGTGTATCTCTCTTTACAAGGAGAGAAGACATTAGGTGGGGCATATATAAATTGTCTAATGAATGTTCAAATTGTTTATTTGTTGAGTAAGTTTGAATCACCAGACCTCCCAAATTCATAAAAAATGTTTTAAACAAAATGTGAACCTTCTAATGTGTTTATCAACACTAATACAATATAATTCATGCCTTACTTCAAGTCATTTTTGTAATAATAAATGTTCTTTATACTAACAAATTTTTTATGGTATAAGAGCCATTCATTTTTTTTACTATTACAAAACATTATTTAAGTATGAAAACGACTACCTTAATATCTGTTTGTCATCAAATCACTCTTAAGATCATATCTATAAGGTTAGACGTTAATAAGCCTAGTTCTTGTCTCTTACTCAAGTAGTCTGCTTTTTTACCAACCTATATATGCAATGGGCAAACCTCTACTGTTCAACCAACTAAAATATGATTGCAAACCAGCTTTCTAACTTCTACCAGTGTTGCTTACTATGATCTCCTATCTTGAGTTTGTGAAATATGTCTTAATGTTCAATCAGCCTGCTTTGATACTTGAAGTCTAATATTTAATGTGTTATAAAGAATGTGAAAAAAAATTGACTTTATACATTTCTATATACTCCAAAGTCGTGTGACTCTTTAATAACAAGGTTAATTTGACAAAAAAAAGCCAAGTAATTTCTAGCTGTACTGTCATGTATCTTTTTTTATATGTAGTAGTTATATATCTTCCTCATACAAGTTGAGTAGATAAGATAGTACATCTAAGAATGGCTTAGATTTTGAAGCTAAATTCCTATGGCATCAATTTTTTTTGCTATTTAGAGAGTGGGGTCGATTTCTAGAGCGCCATTAGTTTCTGAAGGGCAATTACTATGACATCAACTATGTTTAGAGGGTGAGGTCAATTCTTAGAGCATCATTCTTAAAAGATTACTTTGATGTGTGTTATTGCTAAAGTGTTTGCTGCCTTTTCCTGCTAGAATATCCTATATTAGAACTGAAACTAAAAATTTTTCTACGTTGTGCTGACAAACTATTTTATATTTACATATATATATATATATATATATATATATATATATATATATATATATATATATATATATATATATATATATATACTAAAGGTATTTTTCTACACCATTTTTAAGTTTTTTGTAAACCATAATGTGATGCATGCTTCCATAAAATAGATTTAAAAATTATCCCATTCTTACTATCCCCAATGTGGTTTATGTTTGTGCATTATCTGACAACTCTATGGCATACAATAAAGCACTAATGTTTATATGTAAGTTAAGAGCATAATGTCATAATCTCAAGCCTCAATGATGAAGCTCCTGCTAATGTTGAAGCTTCAGTAAGACCCAAGCAAACCACTTTCGTCCAAAGCATGCAGGTTGTGGCAATGATGTACCATTGTCAAAATAATTAGATCTTATATTGGACATTAGCAATGATGTACCATTGGTAATTTCATTGCAGTATTGACCATCACATATGTTAGAGAATACATCATTGGTTTTAGTTGAATGTGTTTTTGGTTTCATGGTGTATTAAGCATCTATTCTTTTCAACAAATAATGTTGAGAAGCACTTCATCCATCCGACCCGTCCAGATTATTAGGAATAGTAGTCACATTGATTTAAGCAGGTGAACTTTAACATAAGAGTTGCCTATGTTGTTCAAGAAAGCTCTGTTAAGTAGAGATAAACTAGCCCATTATATCCTAATTTTTCTGCTTCATTTCCTATGCAGGACCTACTGTCTTTATAAGGAAGGAGCTAAGTATATAGCATTCTATGTGCTTACAGAAATAAATGGTATTTTTAATAACAATCAATTTCCTTTGAGGCAAAAAAACTATCATTGACCAGTCTTAATTGTTTTTCAAATGCTTAGTTTCCCTTCAAGCTACTATCTTTGCATGTGCCTAGACCATCAAAGGAAAGACTTTTACTAGAAGAAAGCATATAAGAAGTATCAGTTGCTTTCGGTCCAAATTTTGATTTTAGAGTTTAGTAACTTTGACTGATATATGATTCATATGATTTATGTTATAACTTTGTCACTACCAATGTATGGTTCTATACTTCATAAGACCTGTTCTTATCATTTGCTATATGCTTATGTTCTCCTTTTATATGTTGTGTAAGCTTTAGAAGAATTTTTTGGTAAGGATTTCTACAGTAGAAATATATAATGAAATAAGATTTTAAATGTCCACTATGTTGATATCCCCTGACATTTTATAGATTAGTTTATTACTATAATGATTATTTTCAAAATCTTTTCCTGATATTCATTTTGCTTCAGATAAATTATTTTGAGATATCAAACTAGATTGGTTAATCTACTGTATGAATCTTTTTGTTCAAGCATACACTAATGTTCTAATATATAGTTAAATCATGATTGTTTAGTCACATATTTGTTTATCTGTATTTGGAAGTATTATAGATATGTCATTATTGTTTCACATGTCTATTTATATTTTTTTTTGTTTTTTTAGAATTTCTATTTTTTGGCAAGAACATCTTATCTTATTATTTATGTCTATCTTTTGTTATATGTCCACCTAAGTTGAACTTCTTTGAATTGTTTGTTGCTGCATTTATGCATGGTTTTTGCTAGGTACCATGTAGCTTTTTTATTTTATACAAAGTGAATGCTCGGTTGAGTCCATCATGTTTTGTCAAGGCAATTGCATTTTCATCAAGTCAATGGATGAGTAAATTCCTTGTGCAATACTAAAATTAGATTTTTGCCATTATCATGTGTTCAAGTCATTAATTATACTGGAGCAAGTGATGGAAGGGTTATCAGGCCTGACCCTAATAAGGGCTGGAAATAGAGTTGGAGCTATAGCTAGAGACAGATGAAATCACGTTGTATTATATATTTGTGACAATATATAATAATTTCTATTTTAAACATGTAAAATTATGTTATCATTTAAAAAATTTTAACATATATTCATTACTCTTGTGAGATCATGATATGTAGAATGTATTGGTTATGTATATGAACACATATATGTAGGGATGCACAAGAGCCGAGTCGATCTAGGGCTTGACTCGATTCAAAATACTTGAGCTTGGTCCAAAATCAAGTCAAGCTTCATAAAATAGGCTTGAGCTCGACTCGGCTATATAACATCAAGCTCGAGAGATCGACTCACTTAACTTATTTAACTTGTTTATGTCCTATCCCGTTTCTTTAAACTTGTTTCACTCATCAACTCCTTCAAGTCAACTTGTTTAAGTAATTCAACTACGATTAATTCAATGAGATCTTGGTTAGGTCAATTTACTATATTCATAAACCAAATCACACACTGCCACAAAATATTAACAATGAGCAATATATATTTTAACATTTCCAGCTTTGACAAAATTGGGCAAGCTTGAAAATACACTAAAAAACTAGTAAGAAGGGGGTTTCTATTGCATTAATATCATTAATAGCTAAAATCATGAACTTGCAAAAGTTGTAGGATTAGAAATTCTGACAAGAAGAATACAAGATTTCACTCTAAGTTTTATGCATCTCAAATAAGGCCTTAACTTTTATCCCTACATACTCTAAAAAAAACCAAATGATTCAGATTTTAGACCACATTCACTAAACCAAAATAATGCTGCCCATGCATTTGCCTAAAGAGCAGATATGCCATGTTTGCATCATTGATGCTGTAATTATTTTCTAAGTGGTTCAAATTAAGTCACCAAATTGGAGCCAAAATTCTGTAGCACAAAAGAGAATCATATGCAAAAAGTAAAGGAAAGATTGATTCACATTTACCTACTTTGCATCAAATAGATTTCCAAGATTAAGACCTTTTGAGATTAAAATTGGGTCATAGGCATTCATTATTGATGGTTGAATTTCTTTCTTCTCGAAGCTACCCTAATAAAAATGATATCAAATATGTCACAATAATGGTAACTTCTTGATTTGCAAACTCATCTCTGACTTATTTCAAAGTCCTTAAAAGAAATATTTATATCATTTTATTTGGTTCCATTGAAACTAAAGAAAGCCAAGGTGGACATGTATACTATTCAGATAAAATCTACAATAAAGGTATCATTTTATAAAGATTCATAATTCACCATAAGTTAATCACATTGAGAAAGAAAATTGTGAGATAGATGGCAATAAGTTAAGCATTAACTACGATCTATACCTATGGACCAACATAATTTGAAGATAAACATAATTTGAAGATCAACAAGTAGTATAAAGTAGGCCATTATCCTTCAAAAGGTACACGTAATTACTAAAAAACATTTAAAACTACAATTTTGGAAAACTGTAAAAATTAAAAAACCATGACACTAACGTTTGTGTTTCATATGCCAGGACAAAATGTTTGCACCCCTCCCACGAACGGAGAGCTGCGTGAAACAGCATAAAATTGGAATTGTTTTGGTTTGGAAGGTTTGAGAAAAAGGGATCCGCTTGTTGGTACAAGGTCCGACCATTCCTACCACCTTTAACAGATGTAATAGTAGAGCCAAGGTCTAAGGTTGTACAAGTCATTTAATTAATGATCATCCTTTATGCTTGTTTAAGGATTAGATTTAAAATTCAAAGTTTATTTTGAACTTGATTGAAAATTTAGAATTTGATTTTAACAAATGAAGATTTGAATTTGTTTGAAATTTGATTTGGATAAAGATTTGAAATTTATTGGAAATACCTTTAAATGCTGACAATTCTAAAGATTTGGATTGATTTGAATCAAGAATATTGGTTCAATTCCGAAATTGGATTGATTGAAATTTTGTTAATTGAATGTCTAGTTTATAAAAAAAATGTTGGGTTTTGAACTTATTTTCAAGTGTGAAATGATTGGATTGAGAAGCAAATTGCCTATTTTGGAGTCTTGTTTTAGAATACTCAAATTTTAAGAGGTTGAAATGAAGTCCACTTTCAGAAAGTTCTAGATTTCAAAACTTCAAGTTTTTTGAATCATTTTGGCATTGAATTGAGGGTTTCTCGCTTTGAGATAAGCAATGGATTCAAATCTTCTTTGCAATATGACTTGGCCAAGGTAACAACTCCAAGTTGGTTCACTTTTATCTCAATGATTAGTGAATTGGTGTGCTTGTGTAGTGAGTAAATGCATGGTTAGTGAAAGCAAGCTGTATGCACCATTCATGCATCACTTTCTCATCTCTCTATACATAACTTAGCTTGATTTTATTTATGGAGACATGATATTGAGTGATTTTGGGACAATGAAATGTAGGACTACCTCTATATTCATTCTTGATAGTTTAGTCAAGAAAGTAAACTAGCGTATAGTTCATGAGCTTGATTTGAAAATCAGAGTTTTTGAATTTAAGGATTTTGTAATCTTATTCAAAGATGAATTGTAGAGTTCTAAGATTTTAGAAAACTCTTCAGATCGACTTGGTCAATGGTTTTGGAAAATCTGATTGATTTCATGGGCTGTGCCCTGTCGGTCTTTAGGAGTTAGGTATCAACCTTACTTGGCTGAGATTTTTGATTGAAAGTTGGCCCATTTATATGCTATAAAAGGACACTCATTTCTGTATAATTGCAGGAAGTTGTTATTGCTCAAAGTTGGATTTGGAGACTTTAAAGCAGTTCAAAACTTAGGACTTGTTCCCAAGTAAGTGGCGGGTTAATTCAAACTCTTTTTTGGATTTGATTGTTCGAAATCTAGATTTTCAGATCTCCTTTGATGGTTTCAGAGTTTTGGCATAGATGAATCGATCTCTTTTGAAAATTATTTTTGGAATCTTGTTTTGAAAGAATCTGGTGCCTCGGTGAACTGGTGAATTTGGGCAGCCTCGTCTCTCTTTGGGATGGCTGATCTAAAATTCATATATATATATACATGAAAATGTTTGTTTGGTAAACCGATTTTAGAAATTGTAAAGATATCTGAAAATTTCAAAAATACACATTTTGAACAAATAATAGCCTAAAACAAGTTCATTACGATATTTAGCCTCATGCAAGGTGGACTATGATCCTTGTTTGAGCGAATCTCATCCTTTAGGGGCTGGAATTGATAAATTGGGTGCTATATTTGATTTGCAACATTTTTTTAGTACGAACGTTATTCATCAATCTCTCATCTCCCTCTCTCATGTATTACATTCACATGAAATAGGAAAGAAACATGTCAACGTCACATTATCAAACCAAGCATTTTTCATCCCGTTTCTAGGATTTCTCACCATGGGCTTTTTCGACTTAGGACTTTTGAAAAATCTGGTTTTGATTCCATAGGTGGGCCAAATGATAAAAACATTACCTTTCTTGTTGAAAGCATGTTTTGAATATGTTTCTTTGTCAAAGCCCTGATAGATGCATGCTTAAACATGCATTAACATATACATTTTTTTTAGTACGCAGCCTGGCTGGACATCATTCTCAGCCTTTAATTAAAAATTTAATCTCTATCTCGCGCTGGCTCATTCACAATCTTATACAAGAAAAATGGAATAGAAACTGCTTAGAGTGATGAGTGAAGAGGGCTGAGCCTATGCTTGGAGGAGGCTGCTGCTAAGTGTTCTGCTAGCTAGGTTGGAGAAATAATGGATGAGCTGAAGCTGCTGTACTGATTTAGGAGCAGGTCTGAGCTCAGTTTAGTTGCAGCAGGGAGCTGCGTTTTGGAGCAGCAAGGGAGATGCTAGTTTGAAGAGAGGACAGCAGGGTTCTTGTTGTGAGAGGTAGCAGGGCTGAGCTGATACGGGGCAGTCTACGCTCTTGTCCAAGGACTCAAGAGCTGGACTCTAATAGATTAGTAATGTATGAGGCATCCATGTAATGGAGCTGAGCATGGGACTGATGAAGTCGAGTTATTGAAGACGTTTGATTGAAGAGCATTGATTGAAAAGCTGCTAATTGAAGAGGTTGGACGCACCTAGTGAGTGGACTGCTGATTGACGCAGCAGCTAAATGCATTCGGGTGGAGATTGATGGTGGTAGGTGCTGCGATTGTTGGAGATTGAAGCACCAGGCAAGCTGTTGGGCTGAAGAAGGTAGCAGCAAGTGCACTGTGTTTGCTGAGAATAGACGTAGCAGGCTGCATTTTCTGTTTTTGGCGAGTTGAGGTGGGAGCTCAGTCCGAGGGGTGCTGATTGAAGAGCAGCATGAGGTTGAAGATGGCAGCAGCTAGCTGGTAAGATGCATCTAATGTAGATGGATGCAACTAATGCTGCGTCTGCTGAGGAAGACACAGTTGGCTGCGTCTACTGCTTGTGGCAAACTGAGGGGAATCAATTAGAGGAGGACAACTGCTAGTTGAAGGAGCATGATTGAAGAAGCACACAGACTGGACTCACGTCTGTTGTGGATGGCAGCTGATTGGAGCTGCATGTGTGAAAATGGATGCAGGTTGGTGCTGCGTAGGTTGGAGAGAACAACAACCTGGTGATGTAGTTTGAAAGTATAGTTGGTAGGAGCGCTGAAGCAAGGAAGTTGGACTTGTTTCCTGCTCGATGAGGGTTGAGGGAGTTAAGCTGAAGACACAGGCTGGGATGAAAGAGAAGCTGGAGCTGCAATGGAGGTGACGATTCCTGAAGAGATCCTAGATTTTTCCAGCCTCCTTCTTTGAGCTAGAACGTGGGATTTGGTTTCTTTAACTTGGGACCAAGGAGGCAGTTAATGCTCTCATTAATTACCTAGTTGAGATAATTGATTGTTTGTCAATTCTAGCCCAAAAAGAAGAGGGAGAGGGCTGCGTCCAGCTGGGCAGCCTTCTTTCCTTTAAATGATCAATCATAGGATGAATCAACTTAAAATTTTTGTTTCAAAACCAGCTTGCTTAATTAAACTAGGTTTGATTTTAGTTAGAAAGATTTAATGTGATTCTAAAAAATGAGAAAAATAGAGCACACCAAAACTGGGCTACTCTTTAATCCAATTTTGGAACTATACCAACCACACCAACCATAACGAAATTGGTTTTGGATTTAACTGAAATCACTGAAAATGACATGAAAGAAAAGAAAGAGGGCACACCTAAATGAGGCTGCTCTAACTCAGTTTTGAGAAGAAGACAATAACAACTTAATTAATTTGGATCTGGGACACCACTAAAATCATTCAAAATGATTCAAAGACAGAGAGAGAAAGATACGCCCAAATGGGGCTCTCTGTAATTGGATTGGTTTCTTTTTCAGATGAAACTCATTTAGGAAAAGGTAATTAATTTTAAATTCTTTTTAATTATTTTATTAATTGAAGTTTAATCTTTTTAAAGAAAATTCTAGTTTCCACCTTGGAAATTCTCGATTGGTTAAATTGGATGACAAGACAAGAAAATTGAATTTGCTTTAAACTTTTGAAATTTATGAGACCTACCTATCCCATACGGAATGGCAAGGTGAGTCTAGACTCAGTCAAAGCCCATATCATGACTTTGACTAACTCTAATTTTGACCATTTTTATTATACTACACATATTTTATCTAATTCTAGTTTGAATCACATTTTGACATTTTTACCAATTTTTTAACACTCTTTTGACAAGTGCATACCAAATTAATTGATTTTCTATTAAGTGCAATTCAATTTCTAAGTATTTTGAGTCATTTTGACCTGTTTTAGTTGAATCATGCGATCACACATTCTGGGTTGTATAAATTGACATGAGATAGCCTGGAATTAAGGTTTCTTTAGTTGAATCATGCGATCACACATTCTGGGTTGTATAAATTGACATGAGATAGCCTGGAATTAAGGTTTCTTTGATCTGAAATTGACATGGGTATTTTAGTCCATTAGTCCAATATTGAAGATATTGATTAAGTCAAATTTTAACTTATCTTAGTTCAAGATTTTAAATCCAAATTGTGAGTTGAAATTGAAGTTTGACTCAGCTTCTTGGATCTGGTCCAGATAGAGTTTTTGGACTCTATTTTATCTCTAATTGAATTTGAATTTAAGATCCTGTGAAGCACATTGCTTCTAATTTTTACTTAAAATATTTTGCACAATTTCTAAATGCCATTCAAATTTAGATGAGAAAATTTGAGGTGTTAACACAAAAGCAAATATGGTTCAATATAAAAGTCACTAGAAAAAACAATTGATGAGGCTTCCTATGCATTAATAAATTTTCTGGCTACGTGAAAAGAGAAAACAAGCTACAGATCCATCTATAAAACATAAGAGAAATGCCATTCGCAGCATAACAAATAGTGGAAGCATCAATAGAGATGCATGTCAACACATTCCTTGATTTTATACTTATTTCCTACTAAATAATGATTAAAAGGCAATTGCTTTACAAATCCAACCCTACAATTCGTCTCAAAAATATAGCTTTGGAAAGGATTAGCATAAAAAATAGAAACTCTCCACCAAAATTCACTCAGTTCTTTGATTTATTGTGCTTTAACATGATCATGATGTAGCCTTTTAACTTTTGAACTCAACTTCTTGCAAGAGATCTTTCCCTCATCAAGTTGATTAACAAGCCTTACAAAATTCTACTTATTAAGTTAAAATAGTGGTCCCATTCCAAACCATAAACAATCTATCATTAAAGAGGTGTTTAAGGTAAAGGACTGTTTGACTCTAGTTACAATCAGAATATCCATCCAATTAAATGAAGACATTTGGTACCCCGCAGTTCAATCTGAGATCACATCTATTTAGGGTAAAGCATTAAAAGTTTAAAGCTTACTCCATAATAAGTTTGAAATGAATCTATAAAACCAGCAACTTAGTTGAAAACAATAACAAGAAAATATGAAGAACATAATGGAAAATAGAAAGAAAATGGACATGGAAGTTCCCATTAGCCAGTTGGTGAACGCCAAGATCATGAAAATCCCTTTGGTTTTGGCTTGAATCAAAATTGTCAAAGCTTGGACAACCCCTAGAGAAGGAGAAGTCATATTTTATCAAATGGGTTCTAATACAAAAATTACAAATTTAGTCCATAATTTTTCAAAATTCATCCTAGAACGAGAGTTCCAGCTCTAAAAGTTCCAACTAAATTTTGCTATATGATAGAAACACCTACCTGGCATAACTAACATTCTAGAAACTTCTACATACATGGGTGTGTGTGCACGTTGGAAAGCATTTCCATGAAGCTAAACAACACTAATCACACAATGAATAAGAAACAAAATGGCATGCAATCAATGGAAACACATTAAACTTTAATTTTTGGATTTATTAGTAGATTCCATCCATAGAACAGATAGGGTCTCCTCTTGTGGTAGAGGGAAAATTTATTTCTAACAGGGCTAGTTATAATTTCCAGAATTGTTACATGAGCCAAATTAAATTTGTAGAAATCTTATATGGTGACATTTAATTTTTCAAAAATTGAGGGCAGCCATGGCCCTGCCAACCCCTCTTGGCTCCATCCTAGTCTCCTCTAAACCAGCCATAAGCATGCAAGAATCATATAAAACGTGAAGGTAACTCCTTTATGAATTTTTCAAGATCCCTCACAATCTTCAATACGAGAATAAAATTTTGAGGTGTTACAATCCCCTTCTTAAGGCACACGTGTCCGCGCGAGTGGAACCCTAGGTCTGAGTGTTGAACTGGCTCTAATACCACTATAACAACCATCCCACTCCTGAGCTCGGGCCTTTAGTTCGGTGGATCCCAACCAACTCCTTAATAGTTTCGGCTCCAACCCCAAAAAGGCTATGAACAAAAGGCTATGAACCAAGACAACCAACTATTTAACAACTCATTTATATACTTTTGAATATCCCTCACAATCTTCAATTATGAGACTAAATTTTTTGGGTGTTACAATCCACCCCTCTTAAGGCTAACGCGTCCACACGTGTGGGACCCTAGGTCTGAGTATTGATATGGCTCTGATACCACTGTAACAACCCGACCCACTTTTTAGGCTCAGTTTCTTAGTTTTGCGGATCCCAACTCATCTCCTAGCAGTTTCGACTCCAACCCCAAAAAGGTTAGGAACCAAGATAATAACCTCCTATAAGCACTTGAAGATCCCTCATAATGTTCAATACGAAACTAAATTTTTGGGGTGTTACAATCCACCCACCTTAAGACATTTTTGGGGTGTTATAATCCACCCACCTTAAGACACGCACGCACTTGTGCGTGTGGGGCCCTAGGTCTGAGTGTTGAACCGGTTTTGATATGACTGTAACAACACAACCTACTTCTAGGCTCAGGCCCTTGGTTTGGCGGATCTCAACCCACTCTTTAGCAGTTTCAGATCCAACCCCAAAAAGGCTAGGAACAAAACAATCATCTATTTAATAACCCCCTTTATAAGCCCTTGAAGATTTCTCACAATCTTCAATACAAGACTAAATATTTAGGGTATTACAATCCACTCCCTTAAGACGGACGTGTCCATGCGTGTGGGACTCGAGGTCTGAGTGTTGAACCGACTCTGATACCACTATAATAGCCCGACCTAATTCTAGGCTCTAGCCCCTGGTTCAGCGGTCACATACAAGGAAAGGTTACATGAAGCCTTAGGAACAAAATTAAAACTAAGTACAAGATTTCATCCGCAAACAGATGGGCAATCAGAGCGAACCATCCAGACTCTTGAGGATATATTAAGAGCTTGTGTTTTGAAATAGAAGGGCGAATGGGATAAACATGTAAAGTTGGCTGAATTTGCCTACAACAATAGCTATCACTCTAACATTGAAATGGCTCCATTTGAAGCTCTCTATGGCTGACCTTGTAGATCACCATCGTGTTTGGTCTGAGATGGGAGACAACAAGATTGAGGATCCCTTAGTAATCTAACACTACACTGACCAGGTCAACATGATTAGAAAGAAACTTTTGGCTGCTCAGAGTCGACAAAGAATTATGCGGACCAACGACAAAGAGAGCTGGCTTTTGAAGTAGAAGATCACATATTTGTTAAGATATCACCCACCAAACATGTTTTTTTGATTCGGAAAGAAAGGAAATTGAGCCCGAGATACATTGCTCCACTTGAGATTCTAGAAGAAGTTGGAGAGGTTGCTTATTGAATTGCACTTCCCCCGCAATATAGCCATGTTCATCCAGTGTTCCACATGTCGAGGCTAAGGAAGTATATACTTGTTCCCTCACATGTGATAAACTACGAAGAGGTAGATTTGCAAGAAGATATGACAACAGAAGAAATGCCACTTTGGATCATAGATAGAATGAAACATGTGTTGCGAAAGAAGACCATCTCACTAGTTCTAGTGGATTGGCAGCATCATGGAATCAAACATTGAACGTGGGAGATAGAAGAAGACATGTGAAAAAGTTATCCTCATTTGTTTCAACAAGGTATGCTCAAATTTCAAGGACAAAATTTTTTTTAAGGAAGGAATGATGTAAGTCCCAACGTTTGTCTTTTTTCTTAATTATTGCAAAAATTTTAATATGGGTATATAAGCTATAAATGGTAGATATAAATAATTGTTAAGTCTAGTTGAAATTGTTAAGTATGTCGTAAAAAAGAACGGTTGTGGAAAAATAAAGGGGCTAATTAAAATATGCATGGCTGGAGGTAGTAACTGAAGATGTTAAATGAGAAATTAAGGAAGAATGAGGACAGCTGAGTAGCCATTCTCAAAAAATTCGTAAGAAGGTGTTGTTGCTCATGTATTGGCCTTATTTAACTCTATACTACAGTATTTTAGGCTCCTATTTGCTGCAGCCATAGAGGGAAGGTCCTGACAACTACAAATTGGGGAAGAGTGAGAGCTAATTCATGTTTTCGTGTATCTTGAGGTGAAGATCTAGAGCTAAGAGGGACTAGTTTACGTGATTTTCATATGCGCTTTGAAGGATCAAAGAAGCTAGGGAGCTGCTGGTCGAAACAAGGGGCTGCACAGTTAGAGTGACCCTGGTGAGTACATAGTTATATATATATATATATATATATATATATATATTAAGAATAGAGAATTCTACTTGGTGGGGCAAGCTATGACATGAAATCATATATGTAAACATACATTTTGTAAGGGAATCCTGCTGGATTGCCTTTTGAGTGACAGCCCTACAAGCAAACTGAATTGACGCACCTTGGAGCAATGAGGTATGGAAATGTTCAGTTCATATGTGCAGCATGTAGTCCATGCAAATTTTGTTGTGCTTATGTATAAAAGCACAAGCATACTAGAGTGCATATGTATAGTTATGTGTAGATTTATTTAGAAGGATTTGGAGAAAAGAATAAGTTTTTGTATCAAGAACATGCATCAACATATATCTCTTTGTGCTATAACCTGTACAGTGGTCGGACAACAAAAAATATGAAGTATATGACTAAGAATATAACTATAGTAGTGTGGATTGTAGTGTACCACAGTCTAAGTTCAGGTATAGCAGGAAGTTTTAATCATGTTTACTATATTCAATTACAAACAGGGATATATTTGCATACAAAACTTGCGTAAAGGTAGCTATGTAATCATATATGTACATAGATGTGTGTGCATGTACATTTGAGAGCATGAATAAAGCCATTGTATTTGAACACCATGTTGGAAATTATACAAAGCATCAAAAAGGAAAATCAGGATTGCAAGAAGCTTAGCATGCAGTGAGGTCGCATGTCTACAAGAGACTACGCCTATGGGAAAAATGTATGGAGAGGTTATAGGTGTAATTGTAAAACTTCTTCTGTAATTTCAAAAACCAACTGGGTGATGGATGTTAATAATTCAAAAGAATGTATGGGACATGATGACCATATATGAGAATTTTAGATGTTTAAACTAAGTAATGCTTGGTCGCACAAGACTTCATGTTATGATATGCCTATGAATTAGAAATCCTGATTTTCTATAGAGTTTACACATAATTTGCTATGACCGACTCTGCTGAGGAAGGACGCATAACATAGCTTACCGAGATTCCATGATGATACACATGTATGCTTCTTGAGATGTTATCTTAACTAGTTATACATATGATATAAGTTTACTGCAACTTGCTAGTTATCACTATGGATGTGTTGTTTGCATGGAACGGAATTGGCAGCAGCTAAATCTGAACAATCAGATTTAATAAGATCTCTTGTTTGTTACATGGACAGAGTGACAAGGGTCTCCTCATAGGGATATAAATATATATATATATATATATATATATATATATATATATATATATATATATATATATATATAAAATAGGTACAAAAACCATCAGATTGCAGGCAAGAACTGTTCTTTTCTCCTTTTGTCATTCAAACATTAAAAAGGAAATAAAATACCTAACTACAAAACCAAAACAGAATTTTTGGTTAAGCACAAATTACTATTCCAACTAAAAAACCAAATGACTCATTCAACCATGGATGTGCACGAGAAAGAAATAAAGCCAATAACAAGGAAAAGACAAAGAACTAAAGAAAAACCAGAAATATATTGATTATAACCTCAGGTGGTTGATAGTGTACCTCCTAGTTTGGTCTTTTCGTGAAACCTATACATAGCTTATTGAATGAGTTGTGATTAAGCTCACATGTTAGTGCATAACTCTTGCTCATGCTTGGGATATACCCTTCTTTTTGTAGTCTTTGTGTAGTTTTCACCATTACTAAATTTGTATGTTGTTAACTTCTTGAACTATGAAGGATAATAGGTAAGTTCAAAGTTTAGATTGTGTTACACGATGAAAAAGAATGAGAGAGAGAGAGAGAGAGATGGAAAAGTCTTCAATGAATTATCGTGAGCTAGTCTCTTCTTAAAGAGAGATTAGGGCATGTCTAGAGCTGTTACATAAGGGAGACTCATAAAGTTGTAAGAAGACAAAAGAAGACTCCAACTTTTAAATAATCAAAAAACTACTACACCTAAAAAAAACTTCTTGATTTCAACACTCCCCCTCAAGCTAGAGCATAGATATCAACAATGCTCAGCTTGTCACAACATCTAGAGAAATCACCAATTGGAAGAGCCTTCGTAAACATATTTGCTGCCTGATCTTCAGAAGCTACATGAACCGTAGACACCACACCTTCTTTGATAAGATTCCAAACATGATGACAATCCACCTCTATGTCCTTAGTTCTTTCATGAAACACTGGATTGTTTGCAATGTAAGTAGTAGCCTTGTTACGCAATACATTTTTATAGGAAGAGGAACATGAATATTCATATTTGTTAGCACATATTTAACCCATGTCATCTCATTAGTTGTTTGAGTCATTGCTCTATATTTAGATTATGCACTCGATCTAGAGACTACATTTTGTTTCTTACTTCTCCATGATATGAGATTGCCCCCAAAAAAGATATAGAAGCCAGTGGTGGATTTTCTATCATCAACAGACTTGCATAATTAGCATCACTATAAGCTACAACTTCTAGAGATTCACCTTTCTTAAAGAAGAGGTCTCTGCCTAGGGATGACTTTAGGTATTTCAACACCATCAACATAGCATCCAAGTGGACTCTTCCAAGTTTTTCCATAAACTGACTTAATTTTCTAATAGCAAAACTAATGTATGGTCATGTTACAGTAACATAAAGAAGTTTGCTAATGATAGACCTATAAGATCGTGAATCTACTAGATCCGATTGATTATCATGAAGATGAAGACGTGGATTCATAGGGAGATTAGTTGGCTTGGTCTCTAACATCCCTGTATCCTAGAGTAGGTCAAAGACATACTTTGTCTGAGACAATACTACACCTTCTTTGTTTTGCCTCAATCCCAAGAAAATATTGTAAGGGACCAAGATCTTTTGTGACAAAATGTTTTTGAATGAAAGCCTTTGTAGCTGAGATTTCTTGATCGCAATCACCTATCAAGATAATGTCATCAACATATACTACCATAACAACTATACCTTTTGAGGTCTTTTTGATGAATAGAGAATGATCCAAAGGAGATCGTTCAAATCCACATTGTGAAACCACCTCTGATAATTTGTGGAACCACACCTTAGGACTTTGTTTGAGTCTATAAATAGCCTTCTTCAAATGACACACTTTACTACACTCCCCATGTCGCTCGAACCCTGAGGGTTGTTGCATATATACAATCTCCTCATGATCACCATAAAGAAAGGCATTCTTAACATCAAGCTGATACCATAGGCTAATCAGAGTATACCGCAACAGAAATGATGAGGCGAATAGTGTCCAACCTGGCCACAGGAGAGAATGTTTCAAAAAAGTCAATGCCATATGTCTGAGTGTAACCCTTAGCCACTAATCGAGCCTTATATCACTCTACTGACCCATCTAAATGATACTTAATGATAAAATACCCATTTGGAGCCAACAATGTCACAATTTTCAGGTGGATCAACCAATTCCCATTTATCACGCTATACGAGAGCATCCATCTCATCTTGCATAGCTTTCTGCCATTTACAGTCTAGTAATGTTTATTGATGATCAGTTGGTACAGTATGGACTGACATAGACTTAGGAAACAACTGTAAGTTTTTATCAAGATGGTCAATGGAAAAAAAGTGAGAGATAGGATGCATGGTACACAGTCTCTTGCCTTTGCACATGGTTATAGGCAAGTCCTGTGAAGGATCACCATCAGGTATACTTACTTCAGTAGAGCTCACATCCTGAGGAGAGTCTGATGGTCGACTATGAGAGGGATCGTATCACCAAGTGTATACCAATGGAGGGTCCTGGAACCTATTCATAGTTGAAGTAGGAAAAGGAAATGGTGAAGGAAAAGATTGCAACGGGACCATGGGAATAGGTAGAAGAATAGAACATGGCATCTCAGACGACAACTAAAGTATGACTAAAGTAGGAGTGAGACTCGAAAAAAGTGACATCCGCACTGACATACACTTTTAGAGTTACAGGGTCAAAGCACTTGTACCCTTTTTGGTTTCTAGGATAGCCAACAAACACACATTTAATGGCATGAGCAGAAAGTTTATCACGTTTAGGCCCTAGAATATGAACAAAATAGGTACACCCAAAAACTTTAGGTGAAACAAGAAATAAGCTTCGATTAGGATAAACAAGTTTAATAGGTACTTTGTTCTCAATGGAGGATGAAGGTAAGCGATTTGTCAGGTAACAAGCCATGAGTATGGCATCACCCCAAAAGTATGTAGGTACATGATTATGAAGTATTAGGGTACGAGCAATAGTTAGAAGTTGTCTATGTTTTCGTTTGACAAGTCTATTCTGTTGTGAGGTATGAAGGCATGTAAATTGGGGAGAGATACCATTTTCAGCATAAAAAGTCATTAAGATAAATTATTTGAACTCGAGAGCATTATCAGTGCGAATACACTTAACAACAGAATCAAACTTAGCTCGGTTAGCAACCCTTCAAAAGGAATATCCAATTGACTCGAGAGTAATCATCAACAACGACCAAAAAATACCTAAACTTAGCTCGGTTAGCAACCATGCTAGGCCCCCACACATCAACATGAAGAAGATCAAACAACCCTTTACTTGAAGGACTAGGACTCGAAGGAGTACGAGTGTGCTTGCCAAGTTGACAAGCCTCACACTTAAAAGAATCTAGGACTAAGAAATTAGGCAAGACAGATGGAGCTTGGGCGCTGAAGGATGACCAAGCCTGAGATGCCACTGTTAGAATGTAGACTATGAAGTAGAAGAGGTAGCAGCAAGACCCATAGGAGTCGATAGGATGTAGACCGCCCCCTTCTCATAGCCGCCACCAATCGTCTTCCCAGTTTGTAAGTCCTGAAATAAACATGAACTAGGGTCAAAAATCATGCAATAGTGTAAATCAGTAGTCAACTCTTTGATGGAGAGCAGATGAGATGGAAATTCATGAGCATATAAAACATGTGGAATAGTCATAAACTGAGAAAGTTTCACACCTCCATAGCCCAATATGAGTGACATTCTACCATTTGCAATTTTGACATGACGTGGTTGAGAGAATCTATGTAAAATAGTAAAAGAACCAGGTTTACTGCCAAAATGTTTCGATGCTTCTGAGTCAATAATCCAAGAGATACCTGAATCAGACATAGACGTATCCGCTGAGAAGGCTCAATCAATCAAAGTTGTGGAAGCTGAAGCCTGTGAGGCTTTGTGTGCCAAAAACTGCTCATACTCAGATCTGTCAATGCTAATTGTAACTGTCTCTGATACTGTGCTAGACGACAAGTCATCCACAGTAGGAGTGGCAACCTGTGCAGAGCCCATAAGAGAATGAGTAAGAATCTTGCCTTGTTTGGTGTCCATACCTCTCCCCTGTGGCATAGAGGATGGACGACCATGTTTATCCCAAAAACGATTCTCGAAGTGTCCCATCTTTGGACAATAGGTGCATTGGAACCTCTCACGACCATTAGTTCCATAACCTATACCTCTTCCTCTGGCACTATAGGTGGTGCCCTGACCACGACCACCCCCCACAGCAAGCACAAAAGTTGGCATCACACTAGCTGGTTGGGACAACCTAATAGCCAGACAACTAAGTCCGTTGTATGCAACAGAGAGATCAGGAATTTTGCTCCCAATGAGCATCTTATCTTTGGCAATGGCATACTCAGGAGAGAGACTAGCAAGAAACATTGCAACCATGGTAGGTTTAAAGCATGACTTAGAACAAGATTTGCATGGAAGGCACATGAATTCCAGTTGCTCATAGGTAGCTTTAACTGTTGCAAAATATTGTGATAGATCTTGATTTCTCTATCGAAGAATGTGCAATTCTTCTTCAACTTGAAGGATTTCACTTACATTTTTATCTTGTGAACATATCTGTTTAAAAAATTCTCACATCTCCTTAGCAGTAGTATAGTAAGTAATAGTAGAAACTATTTGTGGTTGGACGCTATTCATAATCCAAGTCATAACCATGTTGTCATCCTCTTCCCAGGTCATGTACTTCCCTGACTTGTCAATAGGTTCATCCTCTTCAATTATGTGCTGCTTTCGATGTCCTTTAATTGATAGCATAAAGGACCTGGACCATAGTTCATAGTTGTGTCCATCTAACTTAATAATAGATCCATAGGAGAAGGGATTTCCAGCTCCTTTATGATCATTGCCACCCTCTGATTTGTTGCTCTCAGCCATAATGAACCACAACAGGAATTAAGAACAAGAATACCAAGATAAAATTGTGCAGCAGCTAAGGCACAGGAAATCAGTCCTATTTATAATCAGTCAGTCATGCAAAGGAGCTGATAAACAAAGTAAAAATCAGCAATATCACATGCACATCAATAACCCACAGAAAATAATCTTGCCCTTCTTCACGAAGACTTCAACAAACAATACAAACCTCCTTCACCAATTTGCCTATTGACTGTATTTTGTAGCAATAAGCTGTCGTTCATTGTGGAAGCTAATAGAGTTTCAGAAGAAAAAAAAACAGCCAACGTGCATACTTTCTTCATGCAGACTTTACCAGACTACATACCTTCAACCATGACATGCCTTCAACTTCGTAATTATATAACAGAAATAATTAGTAGAGGTAAAGAACATCAAACCCTAGTATCCAGTGCGTAAACTTTTGAAAAATACAAATCAGTCATCCATGAACCATGAAATCATTCAAAAAATAGTCTGCCTTTGACTGCAATGGCTGCCTTTTAGCACAACCATCACCCACAACTCTGAAAAATGTGTCTTCATATCTCGAATGATCTTCAGACCTTGCAACAACCAGATCTAAGGCATCTAATCACTACTGATCATGTCTTGGCAGTAATCAGATCCTTGATCTCCCATACGATACAGCCCCTTAGGGCAAACTGTTACCCACAACAAGTCTGGACAAAATAATAGAGATGAAGAGGAAGAGAGGAGGAAGGAAGGCAGGAGAAAGGAAGATGACCTGCAGCTGGAGTCAGACAGGTCCAGGGAGACGACACTCTGATACCATGTTACACGGTGAAAAAGAATGAGAGAGAGAGAGAGACAGAAAAGTCTTTAATGAATTATCGTGACCTAGTCTCTTCTTAAAGAGAGATTAGGGCACGTCTAAAGGTGTTACGTAAGGGAGACTCATAAAGTTGTAAAAAGACAAAAGAAGACTCCAACTTTTAAATAATAAAAAAATTACTACACTTAAAATAAACTTTTTGATTTCAACAGATTGCATGACTCATACACTAGTTTAAGAAACGTTTGGTCTATAGAATCAGAAATTCTAAGTCATGAATGCTAAAAATGATAGGTCTTACACTCTGAGAATGAATCAAGCCCTAGAATAGATGCTTGAAGTGGAGTCTAGAATCACAAAAGGGTATAAGCCTGCACTGTAATTTTTGAGTTTAATTTATAAGAAAATATGCATATCAGAAATTGTCAGTACGTGTGATGGCTTTTGGCTGATCTAGACAGATTGTCACTACCAGTGAAGAAAACATAAGTTCTAGCACTATACACACAGTTGCAATGAATATAGTAGTGTCTACCAAACCCCTCATCAACTGGGTTGTTCAGTATGAAATGGTTATTTAGAGGACAATATACTAAACTAAGAATGAAAGGACACAAGCTGAGGATTCCAAAGATGTGTGTGTGTGTGTGTATGCGTGTGTGTGTGTGTGCGTGTGTGTGTGTGTGTGTGTGTGTGTGTGTGTGTGTGTGTGTATATATATACTTATATAAGGGTATGCTTACATTCAAAATCCTAAATTAATGGCAGAAATGGCTGACACATGAATTATGAAGATTATATATATATATAATGTGTATTCAATAACAGTGGATGCACATATTCATGAATTGATAAAGGACCTTAAATAAATAAAAAGTTGGTTGTTGATACATGATACATATGTTATAGTGGTTGTCCCTAGTTCTTGGGAATTGACAATGGTCAGGCTGGTTTTGTCTTGAGAATGGGGCCTAAGGTTGGCTTTCGTGGGAGTTACTAAAATATGTCTAGTAAGTGTAAACTCCCACATTTGAATGCATAAAAGAAGATGTGGACTATGTTTTATGCAATTGTACATGTGAGTGCGAGTACGAGCTTAGTGGTTGGTTCCGTCTCGGGAGGTAGTGGTGTGCATGAGCTTACTGTAGTTGCACATTCCTTTGTCTGCACTGGATGGCCCATAGAGTATTGGACGGCAGAAGGGCTCGGGGTTTTGTTAAGCTTTTCTTTGGAGAGCAAGGCATCTCCAGGTCCCTCAATCTAGGTGCATAGAGGGGTCAGTCTACCAATTTTGGTCATACTGGTGGTTAGATCATGTTGCCATAGCGGCGACCTGGAATACCTTAGAGGTACCCTCAATCTGTTTAAATTGTCTGGTAAAGACATGTTTTGTGTTACCTGTGAGTTCTGCCCGTAGGGTTTTATATTGTTTGCTCGTCACGATGACCATGATCATTGTTAATGGACCACCGTTGTAACTTCGCAACATATGGAAGTCATGTATACATTGCTCATGATAATACAGTATAACTTTAAGGTGCATTATGGATTGATGACTTATGGATGTCGACCATAAAGTCCTTATATGGATTTGTTTGACATAATTATATACTTATTTTGCTAGGCCATGTTCCACTCATTGCTGGATATTACCATACTCAGAGGAATCTAACCCTTCTTTCTAACTCTATAGGTAGTTCTTGAGAGATCGTGGGCTATAGGATTGACATTCTTAATCTTTATGATGGACCGGCATTGACGACCTAGACATTGCATCGAGTCTCGACTTTGTGGGTATTTTAGTTATTTGAGTCTAAGTGTCTTTGTGTAGGATAAAAAAGGGTGTCTCTTAAAACAGTGTTGGATGTTTTGTTGGTGTTTGATTTGTCTGCATTTTGGTCATTACTCAACTTTGCTTAGAGTATGACTCAATGTTTGCTTCTTTTATTATATAAAGAAAAATTGTTGGCAAAAACTTGGGTCGTGACACTTTGGTATCAAAGCAGGTTCAACACTTGGATGTAGGATCTCTCATGCGTGGATGTGTGTGCCTTAAAGGGGGTGGATTGTAACACCCCAAAAATTTAGTCTCGTATTGAAGATTGTGAGAGATCTTCAAGGGCTTATCAAGGGGGTTTATTAAATAGATGGTTGTCCTGGAAGCCTTTTTTAGGTTGGAGCCAAAACTGCTAGGGGGTAGGTTGAGATCCGCCAAACCAGAGGCCCGAGCCCAGGAGTGGGTATGGTTGTTACACTCTTGAGGGATGGTGACTTTTGAAACTTCTCTCTAAATTTCTAAGAGAAAAAGTGAGAGACGGATCTCAAAGAAGAATGAATAAAGACAAAACTTAGAAAACTAAATGAGTAAGAAGAAAGAAAGAGAGAGATCAGCTCAAAGAAAAAAGGGAGAGGGATGAGGGGATGTGTCAGCCCTTTTCTCTATTTGTAGAATGGGAGAGTAACAATTAATAAACAAAAGTATGGACCAAAAAAAAAACAAAACAACATCAAGGGTTTTTCAAGTCATTTTAAAAGGAAAAATCCATGGAAACAGTGACCATGATTGCTTGAGAAATGATGTGGTGAGGTTTGATGCATTCATACCATAGTTCATGTATTAATGTATGGATCAGATCTGCATTTGAATTTGAAAAAGAGATTTAATATCAATTTCAGACGAAACATTGGATTTGAGATCTACATTATGATCTAAAATAGGAATTCAGATCTAGAATGGATTTGGAATTGATATTTGATAACTGATTATGAATTCATATTACAAATCTAGAGTTGGAATTTGATCTGGAATGAGGAGCTTCCACTACTGCATCCCATAGAGCTAGGGGGTTTAGTATGGATTCAATTGACTAAGCCTAGATAGACCAAGTCAAACTACAATTATTTTTAGGGAATTGATTTAGTTTATTGAAATTGGTCAAAGTGAGACTGGTTTAGTGCTAAGTTTAGTGGATGTGAGCCGACTAAGATAGAAGTTGGATTGGATTTTTACTAGGATGGAACTCGACTGAACTTGGATAAGGGTGGGGTTATTTGAGGCAAGTTTGGATGACCAAAGCTTAGTTGGTTGAATCCAAGCTAGTAACTAGGTTCAATGAATCTGATGGAACCAATGAACTTGGACTAGATTCTCTAAGTCATGTAGGCTTTTAGAAAATTGGTTCTTTGGGTCCTACCATGTTTAAAACTGATGGGTTTGGATGAGCTAACATATGTGGGTACTCCCATGCTAAATTTAATATATTTTGAAGTTTAGTGGGTACTATCTTTAGCATTTTTTTAGGAAAGTGAGGTTCACAGTTTGCACTAGAGCTAAACCTGGAAGTTTCAAGAAGTGAGGTATGTAGATCCTACATAGTCAATTTTTGTTAGGATTCAAGAAAATAGGACTTGTGAGCCCTATGTTGGTTATTTTTGGTAGGTTTGAAGTTGGCTAGATATAATAGGCAGTGCCTACCTAAAATAGCAACTAAGTTTGTGTCCCAAACATGGTAGGATGAGGTTTCATATTGTAGCTCCTAGCATGTTTCAGATAAAATTAAAAAATTCTTCCTATTATGGTTAAAAAATCTTCAAAAAACACAAGACAAAAAGGGAAAAGAAGTGGTGAACTAATATTAAAATGGAAAAAAGTAAATTCAGTTGGTTCTGTGTGGGGTTTCAACTAGTTGAGATGGGGAAAGACGGATTAGTGTGTTGACCATGCAAAATTTTGAATCTAGCATGTCATGGTAGTTTATATGCAATAGATAGAAGAAAATCAAAATATAAACTCACCTTCGTATTCTCTTTCCATAGTATATTTGAGGGGATTCGATCGAGAGATCACTTTGATGTCACACGACAGAAGGTAATGCTTGAGTTTCTGACACATCCATATCAATGCTACACAAGTTTTCTCCATCGATGAATGCTGCCTTTCATATTGCACAAAGTTCTTACTCACATAATATATTGCATGTTCAAATTTTCACCCTTCTTCATATTAAGCAAAAAATCAGTCATAAGCTGAGTCATTCACAGAGATATACAACATAAGTGGTTTCCCTAACATTGCCAGCTGAAGGGCAAGTAGATCCAAGAGGTACTATTTGATATGGTCCAAAGATTGTTGATATTATGAGACCCACTTAAATTTGATGCCTTTTTTGAAAAGACAATTGAACAGTTCACATCTAACAGCTATGTTTAACATGAATCTTCTGATTTCTTGAATTCTACCTTGCAAGCTTCTTAATTTTTAAGAGTCCCTAGGGCGCACATATTAATTATGGCCTTAGCTTTGGCATTTAATCAATCTATCAAATAGTTACTTGAGGACATCAAGATGGTTTGTGCAGGTCATGGACTTAACTAAGATGTCATTGACATATGCATCCATAAATTTATGCATTTGATCATGATAAGTTATTGCCATTGCTTGCTGGTATGTAGCTCATGTTTTTTTTAGTCCAAATGGCGACACTGTATAGCAGAAGGTCCCCCAAGGGGTCATGAATGAAGTCTTTTGCTGATCTCTAACTACCAATTTGATCTAGTTATAGCCTGAATAACTGTCCATGAAAGAGAACATCTCATGTTTTGGGTACTATCAACAAATCAATATTTGGCAATGGATAGTCATCTTTTGGAGTAGCTTTGTTGTGATCATGGAAGTCCATGCATATTCTGACTTTTTTGTTTTTTTTTTGGCACTACAACAATGTTTACCAACCATTTTTGATAGTCAATAGTTTTGATGAATTTTGCTTCCAAAAAATATTCTAATCATTCTTGAACTCGTCTTCAATTTTTGGGTCTAGCTTTGTTAGTTTATGTTACATTGGCTGTTTCTAAGCTTCATGATTAGCCTATGTGCCGCTAGCTTTGAATCTAAGCATGTGATGTCCTCGTAGGTCTAAGCGAAGATGGCTTTGTATTATTTATTTTCTTCTTCATGGGCATCAGGTTAGCCCTGATCTGGACCACTTTAGGGTCTTCTTCTTTCCTGATGTTTATCTCTTTGTGGGATCGTTGAGCATGGCCGTGTGTTGATCATCTTTTTGCAGTTGTACTAATTCTTCTACCTCTAACTCCTGTTATGTTGCTTCTCTTGATTCATCATGCTTATGTTCTTGGATCTCATGAGCTATTGCTGTATTTTGTAGCGGTTGTAATATTGCAAGATTAATTATCAACTTGTGAGTGGACTTGCATGCCATATTGACCATGCAAAAAAGTGATTGTAAGGAATTGTAGTAGTAAGGCGGCAATTTGAATGAATCCACAAGTGGGAGAATGCAGTTTTCAATGCAAAAAAAAATCATTTCTTTATTGATCACTAGAAAAGAAAAGTGGACCCCAGTGTCCCAACAATGTTGTGGGGAGAACAATTATTGCATTTTCTGACAAAGATCATATGAATTATGCTAGACAGAGCCCTTCCCATAGTCATTCTCATGGCGTGCATCATAGTCTCTGAGACCTAGATCCCTCATCATGACTTCTTTGACTATGGTTTTGGAAGAGCTTTCATCATCAAGGATGATTTATAACTTCCCCAATAGCCGGAAATGCTTGAGTTGGAGTAGATTTTCTATGTCACCTTAAGAAGAACTTGTATAGAATGAAGAAAATCTCAAATGTTAAATCTCTAGTAGTGTTGAAGTGATTCAATAACCTTCTAAAAGCATTGTTTTCCCTATAAGGCTTGCTGCTTATGATGCTTACCTTCCTAAGGTAGTCTTGAGGGCCTTGCACTTCGAAGTTCACTGCTTTCCATTGAAATTTGAATGCCAACAAGTTTGGGAACTGGAGTTGGTGCTTTTGCAATATTGACCCTCTGCAATTGACAATTTCTAGCTCTTTAACATTGGATTCTCGATCATAATTGTTTGTAACTCGATTGTGGTGCTTTCTATCATGTACAACCTCTTCAGCGTTAGATGCAGTACTACAATAGGGTTTTGATGGCTTTAGCAAAGACTTCTTCAACATCATCGATCAAAGACTTCTTCAACATCATCGATCACCACCTTTTTAGTCTAACAAAATTATGGAAGTCAATGATCTAATCCTTGAGTATTTTGCCTCATAATATGAGTGTGCAGAAAAAACATATAATTGAAGCTCCTTTTTAGGCTATACAGTTGTGGTAGCACATCCTATTTGGGGGCTTTGAGATCCAACTCCAACTCTTTCATATTTCTTCTTAAGCAATGATGACCCAGAGTCAAAACATCCATATGTCATTTTCAAGAGGCTATGTACTGCTCCATCAATTCAATTATCCTCTATTTTTTAAGATAAATGAGTCATTCTTTTCATTCACGGAACAAGACAAACATCATGCAGATAGTTTGAGTAATGTTCTTGTGATCCTACCATGCCCGAGTAGAAGTTTACTCTTGATTTGCAATTGATAATAGGGTCTACAAATCTTCTTGGTTCTTCAGCCAAGGTGATTCTTATGGCTTGTTTAGTAGGAATGGATGAGATCATCTTAGCAACAACATCTCTTGGTAGATCATCTAGAAGGCTTAGTGTAGCTTGGGCTATTTTTTGTGCCGTTCATATCACCTCCTCTATATTCAACCTTCTGAAGTTGAATACAATAGCAGCTTTGTGAATGAGATATGGAGGCATAGTGATCCCCATTTGATCAAAGAATGATGACTAAGTGCATACATATGGAAAATGATGGAGGACAAGTGGGGACACACAAAAGAAATGTACTTTATGGATCTTATGAAATAAAGACAAAACCATGACAGAAGAAGCATAGGACATATACTAAAGAAGAAATCAAAACATAGAATTTTATTTATTCAAAATATTTGGAGTACAATAGAACCAATTAAAATAGGGACTGTGTGTGACACTTCTCCATCAGGACATGTACAATCTAGATCTATTAGGTTGACCATGAACAAGATCATCCTTTTGAATGATTGACCAATTTGCTCCTAGTAAGTGCTAATGCGACTCCAATCCTTGGACCCTATATATGTTGATCAATGAATGTGGGATATCCTTTTGAGACATCAAAGGAAGTCCTCATACCTTCCCATTGGTAAAGATGAGCAGTCCAATGGTGCACAAAAGCATAGTTTCCCAAGTCCTCTCCTGTGTGGCCTTTGGTCGGGCCAACACTTGCTCTGCAATGTCTCCTACATGGGTGCGGATGTCCACAAGATGAATATATAAACTCCTGTTTGTTGGCTTCAAGCTTGATGTTATGAAGCTAGTCAATCTATGAAGTAGCTCATTGTAAAACTCCTTTGTTGACTAGGAACTGACTTTCCATTGAGTCTCTAATGTCGCCTACTGAGTCAGGGAGTTCGAGGATGTCAGAGAACTCTCCTACAAGTGGCGTCATTTCTCCCCATGAGAACCAAAATGAGCTTGTGTAGGGATTCCATCGCCCTGCAGCCCGAATCAACGGTTCGTTCACCTCCTTCTTGTGAGCAGCACGGCTGTCTCTAATTTGTAGTCATCAAGATATCTAGGGTAGGCTGTTAAGAATTGCTCCAACCATTCTAAATACCACCCTAGGGTTAAGGCGTTGAGAGTAAGATCACGATGTCTGTGTCTCCTGGTAGGATGGAATGTACAATGTGACAGTGGAAATGTGTTTGGAACATGGTGCCTAGAAGACAAAAAGATTATGGGGGTCAAGATAGACAATTTGATCAAGATCTTGAGATGGTCTGACTGGTCTAAAAGTGACTATCTCTACCTGAGCCAGCCCAATATAGAGGTTAAAACAAATTATGAACATGTTTGGCTCAGAATAGACCAAGATAAACCCTAAGCGGTAGAATGATTGAATTTTGAAATTCTGAAGGATTTTGACATGATGAAATGAAGGACATTTTGAGAACTAGGTCTAGTTTTGAGTAGACTCTATGAGTTGTGTATTCATCAAGCAAGGTTAAACACATGTGGAATCATAGCACTCCCTAGAGATATGGTTCTAACATGATTGTATTAAGAATGGGCTTGCCATATACATTGGATTTCTTAAGGTTTTTTGTGATCATCAGTAGTTTCTAATAAGATATGTTGATATACTTGTAGACTTCTTCAAGAGTTCTATAAGTTGGGTTTCTCGTTCTCCTTGGGTCCTTACTTGTATACAGGGATATTTGCTACAAGTACATGATAAAGGGACAACCAATACTTACCTCCAATAGGTTGGTTTGGCCATTGAACTCTTTGAAGTTGTTGCTTAATGCGAAAAATACTATGGCATGTAGATCAAGAAATTGCATAGGTCAAGAGTGGATTTAAAATATAAGCATATGCTAAAACTTAGGGCTCTAATGCAATGGGGCCTAAGATGGAGATTAAAATCATGAGAGAGCAGACATTGTTTTCATTCAACTCCTAAATTGAAAAGAATTGTATTGTCTAAATTTATGTAAATATGAAAAATCCTTCTCAGTTCTAAGTCCTAAACAAGAAAAATGCACAAACAACATGGGGACTCCTAAATGGCTCTAAGGTAGGACAACAATCACATTTAGACCTTTAACACTTAATCCAGTAAAAAATGAGGGTGAGTCCTATCATGGTTGCCACTTCTATTGGCTATGAAAAAATTCGCAATCTTGCATGTCATGACCATTCATAAGGGTTGAATAAAAGAAAATCAAAGTAGTAACTTGCCTCTATATTCTCAATGCAGGAATCTATGAGAGATACGACTCAACTCATCGGTAGGTGAAGCGGAATGTGGAAGTCCATGAGCATATGCACAATCACTTGGCTCCAATGGAATGTGGCCTAAGTTTGGGGTTGAAATCAAGAGAGAAGCAAACATTGTATTCAAGCAACACCTAAATTGAGAGTGGTTGTATGTATGTGATTCTATATATATGTGAACATAAAGAAATCCCTCTCAATTCTAAGTCCTAATGCATACAAGAAATACATACATATGAAATCATTGGATCACCTAGGTGGCTTCTATGGGTTGGATGACATCCAAAACTTGGAAAAATAAAACATTTGGTCTAGTCAGACTGTGATAGGTCTCGTCGTGGTCACCACTTTTGATATGTAAAATTTCCATCTTACATGTAGACCATATAAATGGGTGATTTTCTTGTACTCTCGTCCACTTTTCTATGTGTGGGAATTCCAGAGATGGGACCTGACCTATTGGTCTAAGCTCTGATCATTCCTCACACCTTTACCAAGGGTAATCAAACCAAAGGTTAGAGTAAATGTTTTAGTATCTAAACATAAATGTCATCCAAAGTCTAAGAAAGCAATGGATCATGTATACTTGACATCTGGTCTCTATTGGGAATGAATTAAGGGTCATGAATCTAGATTTGGATGAATTAGATTCAACTTTGGTTGTAATCCAAGAGACTCAAATCTTCATATTTCTATGAGATTCTGGTTCTAAGTTTGAAATGTAAGAGATACTATAAAGATTCAAAAGTATTCTGACTTGATGGTGATATCTAGCTACATAATCTGGGATCTTAAATCCAATAAGTTTGATCTATTACCCATGATATAATCTTCAAGATCAAGATCTAAATACGTTAAACCCAAATTTTATATATGATTGATGTGATCTTGTCCTCTGAGTTTAAGTATTCAAATCCACTTTCATTGAGATCAACTTAGGATTTATGATCAAAATCCAATTCCATTGATATCATCCAAGTCTTTTTAATACTATGATCATGATCCAATCTTTGAGATCTAGGATCCATAGGAACTCGGTATTAGGCCAGCCAAAGGGGTGTGAACTTGAGGGCTTGAATCTAGCTAGGCTGGGTCTGGTTTGGGACAAACCTAATTAAGGAAGCTGAAGTTTGTTGATTCCAACTAAACTAAGGATGAACCTATATTGGAGATATTAATTCGTGATCATTGGTTCAATAGGGAGGTCGACTAAGACCAATCTCTAGGGTTTAAGGATTCAAGTTGAGGGCTCTAGGACCAGTCTGAGTTAGGCCATAGAGAACTTTGAGTCTACGTGATCTAGGATTTTGGAAAATCATTTGAAAGAGCTTTGATATGAAGTCACATGAAGAAAACTATGTTTTTAAAAGTGGACCTGCATGAGTTCTCAGTTGAGTCAAGTTGTTCACATACTAGGGCTACTGTCTATTGGGATAGCATAGCTTAGTGTCAAGCAGGGGTGTATGTGGGTGCAGAATGAGAAATGTGTGTATCCCAATAATTGGTGCAATGCATGCTAAATCTTATATAACATAAGAAAAACTAAATGCATGTCTTCAGAAATTGAATAGAAAGAACATGAAACTGAAAGAGAGATGAGAAGGCATATATAGCCTCACGCCTATTATAAAATATTAAATTATATTTTATTTTATGAAAGAAAATAAGCTAAACTACAACATTATGAAAGCAAATAAAGCAAACTTAGGAACTAGAACAAGCAAGAAACTAAATTAAGCAAGAATAAAGCAGAAAGAAAAACATATGCATGCTCCTAAGAAAAGAAAATAAAAGAAAGCACTAAATTATAAATAAGAAAAAGAAGGAGGAGGAAAAGAAATTACTTGAACTTCTTGAAGACCTGGCTGAGCCTATCACAACGATCCTTCCTATGAGCCTAGCTAAGTTCTTGGTTGAGTTCCACTACAACTTGAACTCTGATACCTTACTAAGACCCTAAAAAGTAGAAATTGAATTGAGCCAAGCCAAGTAGAGCACTGTTTGGAATTTTACTAAACTTTATGGGCTCAATGGCAACTAAGAAAATCATGGTTTGAAGAGGGATGATAAACATTTTTGTAGTTGAGGGGGAGGTGGAGAGATCGATATGTCACTAAATTTTTTTAATCTCTCTCCTCAAAACACAAATAATTATATTAGAATAGCGTTTTCAATAAAAAAATATTCACTATTCTCTCGATTATGATTTGAATTCAGTTATGCGAGTTTGAAACGGGTCCAGCTAAACTCTAGGGTGGACTTAGCTGGGTGTGAGCCTACTCGGTTCAAGTGGACTTGTATAAAATGTTAACTTAGGTTCATGTGGCTCCAAAGTCAGGTTTTATGGAAAATATGCACATAGTGGTAAAAGACCAAAATCCCCTTAGAATAGAAATCAAGCTTAGTGGGTCATATGAACAGGCTGACCACATAGGAAAGTGTGCAGAATGACAAAGAGGCTACATGCAAAATTTGGTTGAAAAATGACTTTATTTGCCCCTCCAAAACTCTAATTTTAAAATTTTATGGAATGTAAAATGGCCCCCTTTTGAGTGATGTTCAAGGGAAAGCTTGAGCTTTTAATCTAGGACTCATCGATCCAATCTAAAGCTGAAAATACTCTGCTAAATATCAGCTGATTGCAACAATACGAAGAAATTGATAGAACAATTCTCTAATTGATCAGAATTGGCTCGAAATATTAAGCTGCACTTAAAAGGAGATGTCCGGTACTAGGCAACCCTTATTAAATCTGTAAAATGGAGGATGGACTCAAAACTGGATTGTTGAACTGAAATTGAAGTTCGAAATACTTAGATGGAACATTGAAGAATGTGATGTTAGCTCGGAATGAGCTGACATATCCTGGATTAAGAGAATTTTAGTTGGGACTCATATCACTCTGTTTTTAGGACAGTCACTTTAGAACTCAAATCTGAATGCTAGAACTGAAAGTAACTCGGAAAATACTCTACGGACACTAAGGAGAGCATATGTTGAGCTCGGCCAGGTCTGAAAGGGCAAGTAAATGGTCAATGAGCTTATCAGGTTTGACCTGGCACTGAGGTGAGGAAACCCTATCAAACTAACCCCAATGACTCCTGAGGTCCTATGAAAGTGGGAATTAGCCAACTTATTTAAACATTAGGCAATTCTTGGAGTTTTGGTGGAAATCCATAATTTAGGGTCGGGGTGACATGTTGTAGGGGTAAAATGATTATTTTTAGGCAATGCCAATATAGGTGATCCTAGCCAAAGTGATTGACACTAGTGGAATGCTCTAACCTTGTTTAGTAAACAGCCCGTACTTTTGAAATTTAGTTTTTGAAAACCACTTTGAAACTTTTCTTGTAAGAGGGCAAAATAAACATTTGGACGTAGAAAATTTAGGGTGTTTACAAAAGGTCGATTTCTTAAAAACAAATGCAAAAAAAACTTTAAAAAAAAAAGAAGAGAAAGAAAAGAGTGCGTGCCTGAAGATCAAAGACTGCTAGATCAAAGTTCCTCTGCATGGACTATGAACTCTCCAACAGCTATGAGGTGATCAGGCTATGAGATGTCCTATGAGATCGAGAATGATTGCTCTAGGCCCTTGTCATGGAAATGAAGGGGAAATTCCATCGAGAGAGCTTGATAAAATTAATTAGGGAAATTTCTAATTCATGGAAGATTTTTGAATAACAAAGACATGTCTCTATGGGATACTAAGTTTGAAATGTATTTGGCATCATATGACGAATGAGCTTTCATGAAACTTCTCCCTATTACAGGCATCTTTTATTTTTGAACGACGTTTTTATCAATATTTTGCAACAAGGATCTCTTACAATGTCAACAACCAGTTTGTATTCCAGGTCATCTTTTATTTAAGCACCAAAGGCCTTGTCCAAGGAGCTTTTCCTTACAATAGGGCATTTTTTAATTTTTAATTTTTTTTTTTTAATTTGGTCAGTTTTTCTATGCCACTAAGCCCAACTTTCTCCAACATAGCAGCAAAAAGGGGCATTTATAAACACCCTAAATTTTCTAACTTTACCAAATTAACATTTTATCCCTCATAATGTGGTTTTGGACTAAGTTTTCTCAAGACATTTCAAATATAGGTGTTGTTCACCTGAACTAGGGGCAAACCCTTCCTGTTTAGGCACCTAACACCTAGAGCCGAGGAAATCTTGAGCCTACTATGTTGCTGCCCTTGAACCTTACTATGCCTTAGGAACTCTGAGAATTGCCTAAAACCAGCTCAAGAAGGTTCATTCTTGTCTTTATTGGTCTTCAGAGTTAACCTGTTAACTTTTGCTTAGTGTAAAACAGCTCAGATTACCCAAGGTAAACCAGATCACCTCTCAGCAATAGATCATCATAACATCAGTGTTGTTAAATATGTCTGCACCGAGTCCTGATGAGCATGCTGCAGTATGCACCACACCCAAAAAAGGCACTGAAAAGTTGCAATGAGGAGCATTGTAGCCTGTTGTTTGTGCCTCGCTATACTGATGCACGATGCACCTGATGCGTGAGCATCAAGGGCTTTTCTAACTTCCCTTTTCTGTTGCTTAAAAGTAATGTTTTTTCAATTTAAAAATTAAAATGATTTTCAGGTTACGTTTTTCAAAATAACTGGGGAAAAAGGGTTCCGATGAAACCCTTCTTTCCCTCTTCAAGGTGCTGTTGTGCTTTATTGAATGAGAGACCCTAGCCAGCATCTGCCCCTCCTCACCGGTGGCGGCAGTTTCTTCTCCTATGACGGGCGATAACACTCACTCTGGCGGCAGTATAGTGTAAACGGTGAACTAGAGAACGCCGAAATATGGCCCTCCCTCCGGCAGTGATCTCTCTCTCAAGTGGCAACAGGTCTCTCTAGTGAGCATCCATGATCGACATGTAAGTTTAATCTCAAAAATGTATTGTGTTTTTCTCGCTCCATGCTTAATATAAATTTAGATATAAGCATTTGAAGCATGTGGAATTCTTTGTTGTGAACTTATGCATAGATAGAATCAAAATCGGACTCCATAAGTGGCCAGAACAAACATTTTTCTAATTCATACTGACTTTTAAACTATGGTTTTAATAGTGTGTTTTCTCCTTTTCATATTGTCGCGTGTTCCTTCTCCATGCTCCTTGTCAATCGGAATCCTTCATCAAGAATCGATCGGTATCTCTCTATACACGTGTCTTTTCATGTAATCGAATCTAGAGTCTGGACGATATCGCAGCAAGCAAAATTCGATTGAAAATATGCTTTTAGCTTATGGTTTTGGGTTTTGAAGAGGAGAGAGAAAGCCAAAAAATTTAATCATATATCGCAAATCCCAAGGGGGTTTGCCTCTTCTCTCTCCTATAGATAGGGCCCTTCTTTTCCTCTTTGAGAGACACTTGAGCTTTCCTAGAGAAGCCCACAATAGTTGGTGAAATTCTAATTGGGTACTCATAAAGGATTAGCTAAAAGCAAGTTAAATTTTTAGTGTCTTGGTCTAAGTCTACTTGGTTCTAACTACATTAGCACTCAACCTAGACCCAACCAAACTCAGAGTAGGGGTCATGGGAGCAAAAGCTGAGACGGGGCACCAGCTTCAGGTAGTTTCTTTTTCCTCTTCTTTCTTTTTCAATTTGCAATTTAGTGTTTTTCTTATGCATGTCTAGTTTAGTTTTCTTTTTGCGTGTAACATGTTTAGTTTAGTTTTCCTTCTATAATGTGTCTAGCTTAGTTTATTTTTCTTAGATGCTTTAATAATGTTATAATTTAGCACGTATATTTTCTAGGTCAAAATTGTCTTTAAGGTAGGCATAGGGGCCAAGTATGCCCCTTTCTTTTAAGTTCTTTGTTTTTCTTTTACTTAGTTTTACTTAAAACATACATATAGAATATAGTTTTTCTTTATGTTTTTTTGGTCATGCATTACACATATCTTTTAATATGCACTGGATCACCTTGCACCCATATGCACCCTTGTCTGGACCCAAACCAGGTCAGCCTAATATCATACCCTATGGCATTAGGCCCGGATATGTGATAACTTAAATCTAGTTTGGTTTTTAAACAAGAACCATTTCAAAATCATGGTTTTTCAAGATACTTTTTGAAATCAACTTCTTTAAATGATTTAAAAAAAAAAAAAACCTTAGGTCATGTAGGATGGAGTCCAAACCCAGCTCAATTCTCTAAGACCTTATTCAGCCTGGTCTTAGAGCCTACTACGTGTAAACCTAGTACCATAACCTAGGTCTAGCCAAATTTCTTCCCATTCATATGAAATGAATGAAGTTTATATCATATATTAGATTGCTTGACTAGAACCAAACACACTTATTACAGTCAAAACCATCCCAAGTAGGTTCAAATCCAGTGTTACGTATCAAAGCCAATCATTTTGACTAACTTACCCTTAGGGCACATTGGTATAGCTTTGACAATTGCTCAAGAAGCACATAGCTTTGGTTATTCTAGCTCACGAAAGAAATCATAAGTAGGGGTGAACATGAGCCTTGTCGAGCGCAAGGTTGCCCAGCCCGAGCAGAGTTATATAATGTTAACACGAGCTTGGCTCGATGATGCACGTCAAAGCCGGTGCTCATTTTAGGTGTGCTGCAGTCCGGCTATGTAGGGAGATGGCAGGAGCTTGCTGCAGCTATGGAGCGAAATGGCAGCAGAGATGGGAGGCCACTACAGAGAGAGATGGCAGTGGCAGGGGAAGGCCGATCTGGAGAGGAAGAGGAATCACTTTAGAAATGAGAAATCTGAAATCATGAAACCCTCATTCGAGCGAGCAAGGCTTTCAGGTTCAGGCTTTGAAAGTCTTGCTCCAGCAAGCGAAGATTTATGAAACCTCGCTCATTGGTGCTCAGCGAGCGAGGATTTTTGAAACCATCTGAAGCCATTGCTCGCTGGAGCGAGAGTTACTTTCACTCACCCCTGTTGAGGTTTTTTTGAGCTTTAGAGAGAGAGAGAGAGAGAGAGAGAGAGAGAGAGAGAGAGAGAAGTACCTTGGGTAATATGTTTGACTGTTCAATTGCTGCAAAGAGAAAGCAGCAACGAAGCATTGAATATGATGGTGGTGTTGGCAATTTGGATGAAGCATTGAAGATGAAACATTGAGGATGAAGAAAGTAAGGAGAGAGAGCACACAGGATGAAATGACACGTGAAACCGAAGAAAAAAAAAATACTGATAAAGTTACCTATTCATTTTTTGCTGAGCCAAGTCAGAGAACTCGAACTCGCTCGATTAAAAAACCAAGCTCAAAAAATGAGCTCAAGTTTGGCTCATTTATTGACTCATTTATTAAAATAGCTGGCTCGAACTCGATCTCGAGGCAAGCTTTAATGAGCTAGCCAAGCTCGAGTTTCTCTTCTTCTTGTTCACCCCTAATGGGCTCATTGCGTCAGCCAGTCATACACTTGTGAAAGAGGTATGTCCCCAAGTACAAGTCATACACTTGTGAAAGAGGTAAGATGTATGTCCCTAGAGTACAAAAGAGAGATGGAGAAAAATTAGAAAAAGAAAAATCTTTAAACAGGTCGACTCATATTTCAACCCAATCTAAACCCATAAAGTTATTATTTGCTTTTTCTTTCACCGTCTTCTTTCTATCTCTACAACCAGCTGAAATATATTGAATAATATGTATTGATAAACTAAAACAACAAGTATAATGTTATCTCATTATGGTATAGTCTGTGTATGTGTTTTATAGCTGCATAATGGACCAATGAGGATGTGGCAAAGGAAGATGTGGTTGATTTACACTGGACATTTTCATTTACGCCCATAGCCAAAGGGGTAGCAATCGATGTGTGTGTCATTGTGCACAACTTCACCCTCATAATAAAACTTTTCTTTAATAGTACTTACGACTAATATACACCATTAAGCAGTGATCCTAACAGTGAAATGATTCCACTTCCTTGGGAATTTCTTTCTCATGCAATGTAAGCCTCTGTTGTTTTTGGTGAGCTTGAAAACCACTTAGACTATGGCTTGAGCCAGGGGCAGAGGGAGGGGGGCCGCTTAGGCCATGGCCCCACCCCAACAAATTGAAAAAAAAAAATTACATTGAAAATTTTTTGTTGTGTTAATGTATTGTTTAGATTTGGGTTCAGTTTGGTCCTACTCAAATCCAACTCATAAATGCAGCCTCTTTCATTGCAGTTGGTTGGACTGTTTGGTCCCCGAACCCCTTGCTTCTAAGGTTTAGAGTTGCATTGGAGACTACGGTAGCTGTAATATTGCTCCATCAACTTGGTATTGCGTTGACCTTTCATGAGGCCGAAGAGCACAACATCCACACGAATCAAACCAACTACACATTGTTATGCCCCTCAAGCCACCTTTTAATGGGTGTTACTAGTGTCGGTAAAATCAATCGAAATTGTGCCATATTTCAGGCATCAATATAGTGTTTGATGAACCTCACCCAATTTTTAAAGCAGAAGTTAAGGAACCATAAGGAGCAGAGACAGGGAGGGCCCCATGCTGGTCCTTTTTCGCCACCAATTGCCGAGGTACCTCTGGATCTGATACCATAACCATTGAAAATCCAACTGTTCGATTTCTGTTTGAATCACATGCCACAGCAGTTCTCTCATTAGATACAGATTCTGACCGAGGAGAGTGCTGTTCTGTTTCTGCTATCTTCAATATCAGATGTTAATTAAATTCAACGATCTGAATCAAAACCACATCCGATTACCACTATTGGGATCCAGATTTTCAGTGGGATCCATATAATGGAGGTTGGATCCCGAGCCAGTGACGGGTAATGAACCGATCCGTTTTAGATCCCCCACTCACGCACCAAGAACGCGCCCACAATCGAAGCATGCCACCCTTTGCTTCTCCGCCTTCTGCGAACGGGTCGACAAGAAAAATAAGCTAATACAAAAGGACGAAGAGAGTAGGGGGAGCAGCCATAACTCAGGGACTGGCCACCACCATCCGACCTACCACTCTTCTTCTCGTGGAATCCGTCACCGAAAAATCGTGTTTCCGGCTCGGAAAAGCAGCATGCTGTCTCTGCACCTTCCCTCCTCCGCCCCTTGCTCGTCCTCTTGCCACTACTCCAATTCCGACCGCTTTCTTCAGCGTCGCCACCCTGCAGTATCTCTCAGTCCAGGTTGGAACAAGGAATGAAAAACCATGATTTTTTTTTTCTGCGCTGCTTCTTTCTTTTGGTCCTTTGGAGCTGTTTTCTTCTTCTGCTAGATCCTATGATTCATTCTTGGTGAAAAATGAAAAGGAAGGAGAATCGGAGCGAAATGCATGCTGGTCCCGAAGGCGAGCTCCGCACCAAGACGGGAGAAGGATCCGAAGAAACGCATTGTCGTCACCGGGATGGGGCTTGTCTCCGTCTTCGGGAACGACGTCGATGCGTACTACGACAAGTTGCTGACTGGAGAGAGCGGGATTGGGTCGATCCAGCGTTTCGACGCATCGGTTTTTCCGACGAAGTTCGGTGGCGAGATACACGGGTTCACCTCGGAGGGATACATCGATGCCAAGAACGACCGTCGACTCGACGACTACATTCGCTATGCGCTGGTTAGCGGTAAGAAGGCAATGGAAAACGCGGGATTCGAGCTCAGTAATCTCGACAAGGTTCGATAAAAAAAGAATAATGACCTATTTTGTTCTTCTTTCTTTTCTTTCATCTTTCTATGTTTCTTGACTGCAAATTTTATTGACATTTTTCATTCTCCCGTAAATGGATTCCTTGAGTTTGGATTTTCTTTTTCTTGATTTTCCAGGCTTTATTAATTTTTGTGTTGTTGGGGAGAATTTCTACCACTGACTATCGCAATACTAGATGCCCGATGTTCCATTTTGATGATTGGAGGGTGGGTTTAGTGGTAGACATGGGAGATTAACCTGCAATTGTTGGCAGGAGCTTTTGGGTTTTCGCGATTGTCATCAAGTTGGTTGCAGTAAGATTTACGCAAGTTGCTTGGTAGCACTGAAACGTGCAAACGAGGATCTACGCGATGCCTTTCATGAACTTGAGTATGAATATGCCTTCTCAAAAGCTTAAAAGAAGTAGACCAGGTTCATACGCGTACCTCTGGTGTATCATATAATTACACGAGGGCCCTTTGTTCGAGTCAATTACCATGTACCTGGCTACGATGTATTAATGCAGGCTAACTTTGTTGCTTATACATGGCAAACGTTTTATTAGGTTAGCAGTCTGGATTGCTTAAATTTTGACTGGGGCATTAGGGTTTCAACCAAACGTGCCGCTCAGTGGCCTGGATCTTGTGTGTGACCCAAAGTGTGGAGTATTGTTTCAACTAAATCCGAGATATCATATTTCAGTTTTCAGTTTGCAAATTAAACATATGCGTTCAAAGCTTGGCAATTGCAATTGAAGTGGAACTTTAAAATAAAGGGACGCTTTTGGACAATGCGCATGTTCAATGTTTGACTAGAAATATTCGGTCACGGAATATTTGATGTCTATAAGACTTAACTTGAGTATGTCCTTTCTATGTCATAAATGTCGAATCTTCAAGGAGCAAACCATGGACTTCGTGGCTACTTAAAACAGCAACATTGACCCTTGCATCTCGTCTCCTATGATGCTTTTTTAAGGCTTTGTCTCTGATCTCACCCTTAGGAGTGTGTTGTACTGGCCTGACTTTTTAGAACCCTCCATACTTTATCTAGGATTCTTTGGAGATCAATGGCATCTTCTTCCTGTCATATGTCTCAGGTTCTGACAATTGAATTTCTTGATGTCGTTGTGTTTCATCACTGTTGAGGCATATTCTTTCTCGGGTTCTTGCTCTAAACCTCAAGGGTACTTTCTCTATGCATCTTTGTTACCTTTGTCTTTCATTTTTCTTCTCTGCATGTACGTTTTCTGCATTTATAACTTCCTATCCAGCTAGGGTAGGGGAAGGTCCAATCAGATCCTTATTATTCTAGAAGATCTTTATATCAAGTGCCCTTTGAGTGCTTTGATTAGCTTAATGGCATGGATGGAATAGATTCCCACATTCATTCTGCAGTGGGTCTGCAGTGAAACACAAACAGGAGATGCATATCAAGCACATCATGTGTGCACTGCAGCTCCCTGTTCCTTCTTATCAAACAACCTCTTCATGTCTTACCATACCCATTGGGCACTGTTAGAATTTGAGGCCCTTTGTTTTACTTTTAAGTTTAGCCACGTTGACCATGAGTCACCTGGTGGCAGAACAGTGGAACAGAATGCCATATTCTGTGATGCAGCACTATGTTCCTTCTTATAAAACATGTCTTACCTTGATCCTACCTCTTGAGCACTGTTAATATGAGGCCCTTTATTTTACTTTTTAGGTTTGACGAAGTTGATAATGAGCCAATTGATTCCTTTAAATATTCCATCCTTAATGCTTATTTGATGACATTTTCAAAGCATATGTTTAGCCACTTGAAATTAGAACCCTACTTTCTTTTCTTCATCTCCTCTTTCTTTCCTTAGTTCTTCCTTTTCACCTATTACCTCTTCTCCTCGTTTTAATCTTATAAGTTTGTGAGAGCAGAAGAAGAATGTGTGTTATTAGGCCTTGGTTAAGTCTACAAAGAAAGGTCAAATGGTCATCACAAAGTGGTGCAACAATAACATTATGCATGCTACGGTTAAAGGAATTTAGTATTTGGATAGGTGGCTTCCATCAGGTGAAACTAAAAGATATTGTCACAAATTTTTGTTAGTTTTTTTAATGCATTCATACATGGATTCTACCAAGAAACTTCTGCTGGCAAAAGGTTTTCTGAAGTGTGTGATGTTGTAAAAGGATATTAGATCGAAAAATAGGTCCTTGCTTGGTTGCTGTTACATTCGTTGGGGCTTGGCATGAGCTTCTGTATAATTAAAGTGAGATCTTCTCTGAAAACTTTAATCTGGCAGGAATGGCAATGACATCACTTGGTTGCCATTCGTGTATGGGGATATAGCTGCATTCCAGTGAAAATGAACAGTATTCTCGTGAAAGAGCAAGCTTGTGTGTGCACTTAGATGATTGTATTTGAGACTCTCAAAGCACTGTAAAGGCCTTGAGTGGGAGCCACTCTGCCATATGCAAGCGAGCTTTCAAATTGCTGATTTTAGGAGTGATAATTAAGCATGCTGGTGATCTATAAATAAACTTTATAAGTGGGAGAGAAACAGGCAAATTTTAACCTAAGGTTGCAAATGGGCCTGGACTCAATATGGTGGTTTTACTATTGTTTATCATACTGAGTGCAAATCGTAATGTAGTTAGCAGATTTATCAAACATCCCTTCCCAAATGGTACAACCTTCTTCCAAAGCTTATGGTCTGGGACTCTGGATGTTGTCCAATCCTGTGCAACTTTCAAAGAAGCCAAAGAGGCCCTTGATTTGGATGTCTGCTTCATAGGGATACTCAGATTTAGATTTTCGTAATGAAAGTGGAAACGGATTTAGTTTGCAATGATCACACATGTTTTGTATGATATTATAACTTGTATGGTACATGCATATAGTCTTTTCATGAAAATGATACATCTACATATATGAATGCATTGAATGGTAAAATATGTAACAAATATTGTAAAAGGATAAAAATAATTTTCTGTTTGGATGTCAACTGGCAACTATTGTCGTTTGCTGCCACTAATCAACAAACAGGAGTAACTAATCAAACAAACAGTGCAAATTGACATCAATCACAAATTCAGAGTTAAGCAAGCAACTAGTTGAAGAAAGTAATGCAAACGAGAAGCAGTTATGTGACTGAAGTAGAAACTTTCATCAATTGATAAAAATAAAAACTTGTTGAAAAGGCAAAACAAAGGCAAGGAAAGGAGGGGCTCAGTCTCTCCTCTGACATCTTTGTACAAGGGAAGGGTTGAGACTTGAGCCCCTCCATATTACCAATTGATTGAAAGAAAAAAAAAATTGATGGAAGATAGTCTCTGCCTCTTCCTATATATGAAGGAGAGGGATGAACCCCTGGGTTTCGTTTGATCAAGTGAAAGAAGAGGAAGAATAGCAGACAAGAGAGGGGCTCTGCTCTATTTCCCTTGGAAAAAAAGGAGGAAAAAAAACACAGGAGGGCTGAACCCAATCAACGAATAGAGAACGAGAGAGAGGTGACATTTTGCTGTGAAGCCTTTTATTGTTTTCCAATCACAAAAAGTGTATGAAAAATATGTCAAGTCTATGTTGAAAGAGTCTGATTTCTGGACTAAAAAGGTCGTCGTGCATGCTGGGGTCTTTATATCTGTTTATTTTTGTTCAGCACTAAGATATGTGTTTGGGGTCCATAATCAACTCTACATTATCCGTTCTTGTTACGATCTGGATTAGATGTTCCAATGTTCTCAACACCTTGGGAAGACACGAAGTACATATATTGTCTTTCTTTACTCCATCCCGCCTTACATGTCTGTACATGTCACTTCTCAGTTACTTATTTTCACTAGTGCATCCCCCTTTAGGTAGGCTTTTCTATGAAACTATATTAGCAGTAATTGTGCCAACAGAAGCCAAAATATTTCTAACCTTTTCAAAATGAGCTGTTAATGTGTGGCATGCCATTACATTCGTCTCAGAGTTGATGTCAGTCTTGTAAGTATCCTGTACAGTATATCTTTATTTTGTATTTCCACTACTAGTTTGTAGACGTTGACAGGCCATGAATACAATTGAAGAATAAAATAAATGAAAGCAGAGTTGATGCCAGTGTTGGAAGTATCTTGTAGATTTGTGATATGTAAGTTCCACTGCTAACTATGGACATTGACAGACCATGAACACATACATGAAGGAAAAACTAATTAAACCGACCACATTATGATGTAGAGAGATATGAAAACTTGCATTGCCATGAATGCGCAGAATCACAGAGAAAATAAAGTGCTTCATTAAGTGACTCTTGTTTTTTCCAATTCTCTGCCTTGACATAGTATGAGACTCTATGCTGCTAACTCAATGGATTCTGTTTTGGCACCTTTTTGGAGACTAACATTGAAAACCATTATGCTTTAAAATGGTTTGAATTTGTTCTGTATGGCAGTCATGGGCTTGACAACATATGCTTGAATGTCTCATACTAAAGAAAAGCAAGAAATCTATGCACCACATGCTTGTTCTGATAAGTGCCTTGCTCACTATGCTGTACACCACATAGAAATGCATGTTAAGTGCATGTTTCTGCAGTGGATAGGAAGATCCACTTATGTCTCCATGGCACTTTTAATCTGTCTTCTCTCTGTTCTCAAATGTCTGATGTTGTATGCTCCCTTTTCAGATGTTATTGATGATGCCATTTCCAAAGTTCATGATCCATTTCTTTTAGTCTCCCTAGGAATTATGCATGCCCTTCATTTTCTTGAAACTGATTTTTGACTCTGTTCCTCTTCAGATTGACAAGGAGCGAGTGGGTGTGCTTGTTGGCACAGGTATGGGAGGTCTTACAGTATTCAAAGATGCTGCACAAGCACTGATAGAGAAAGGCTATAGAAAAATAAGTCCCTTTTTTATTCCATATACAATAACTAACATGGCCTCCGCGTTGCTTGCAATTGAGCTTGGTTTTATGGGCCCAAACTATTCAATTTCTACTGCATGCGCAACATCCAACTACTGCTTCTATGCTGCTGCTAACCATATCCGCAAGGGTGAGGTTGATCTCATGATAGCTGGTGGGACCGAAGCTCCCTTGACTCCTCTTGGCATAGGAGGGTTTGTTGCATGTAGGGCTCTGTCTCAGAGAAATGATGATCCAAAAGCTGCTTCCAGGCCCTGGGACAAAGATCGGGATGGTTTTGTGATGGGTGAAGGTGCTGGAGTTCTGGTAACTGCTTACTGCTTTCATGTTCTAAGAATTTTCAAGTGCAAATTCACTGAACTTCTCCTTTTGGAGCATTATGTGTGTGGATGATGGCAGAAAGAAACTATACACTTCTATATATGACTTTTTCATCTCTCTGACCTTGAGATTAAGGATGTCAACGGATCAGATTTGGATCGGATATACCCTTAACCATATTCACCTTTTGGGACATTCAAATATTCGGATTCGAATTCAGATTGAAATACAAAAAAAAAAAGTCATATCCGAATCTATCTGATTTACAATCCAAATCCAATCTGAATCTGACTTTTATATTCATATCCAAATCAAAACTCCGAATTTTGCCAATTTTCAAAATGTAAGAGCATTAGATATAGGATATTTGTCTAAAAATAAATCCGATTTGCATCCGATCAGATGTCATTTCTTAAATCCGAATCCAATCCAATTTCTTAATCAGATATTAAGTTTTTTTTTTTCATATTTGATTCTTTTGGTTCAGTTTGGTCAGATATCTGATTCAAATCGGATATATTGACATCTCTAGTTGAGATGCATATGAATGTAAATCCTGCTTAAAGTCCCTTGTTGTATTTTAATGTACATTTGTTCTATAGGTAATGGAGAGTTTGGAACATGCCATGAAACGTGGAGCACCTATTATAGCCGAGTACATGGGTGGTGCTATTAATTGTGATGCCTATCATATGACTGATCCTCGGGCAGATGGCTTAGGTGTCTCATCCTGCATAGAGCGAAGCCTCCAAGATGCTGGTGTGAATGCGGAAGAGGTATGAAGATTGTTAAAGTTCTTTTTAGAGTCAATTTGAGGCTTTTTGTAATATTATAAAGTGTACTAGGGACTACTTATTGTTTTCTAATATTTTGGTGGACTGAAATTGTAAATATGTAGTCTTTACCCTAATCTCTTTTAACCTGAGATTAGGGTTACGGGATCAATAAGAAAAAAGACTCTCTCTCTCAGATTACGACATGGTATCAGAGCCTCCACCGCCGGCGACAACCAAGTAAGTTTTCCGGCGACTC
>JAANDH010000400.1:0-16275 GCA_011799765.1 Nymphaea thermarum
ACGATCAAAGGTGTAGTACTGCTTGTAGTAGCGGTCCTTATATATCGTATTAACAATCGAAATATGGTCGAAAGAAAAAATCTCTATTTGATGGGGCTTCTTCCTATACCTATGAATTCCATTGGACCCAGAAATGATACATTGGAAGAATCTTTTTGGTCTCCCAATATCAATAGGTTGATTGTTTCGCTCCTGTATCCTGCTACCTTCTAAGGTTAATAGTGGCTTGTATAATTGAAAATCCATTTTCACACTCACAAAAAGAATTGTTACCATGGTAGTCATGTTTATATTTGATCAAAGTAAATCCTAAACTAGGTTTTTTCATATTAGGGCTCCATGCTAGAATTCTCAATAATTCCTGCATATTGACTTGCTCCTTTTTTTTTGCTTTTAGTACTAAGCGATAGATCTGTTCTTTTATCAGTGGAATATTTGGGGAATTGTCTCTTTTTCCCCCTAACTTCATCTCTTCTTCAACATATTACTTTAAAATTCTGTTTTCTATTTCCAAATTTTCTATTTTTTCTTTCAATCTTCTTTTTCCTTTTTTCTTCAACTTATTTCTGCCTATGCTGCTTTAAAGCTTCTTTCTAAAGCGAAGTAAGCATCTAGGCTTTGTGGTCTAAGGGGTACATGGTCCATGGAGACGTATAGTAGGGGTTTTGACTGGAGTTGTCTATTTTTTAAGTTTAGATGGTTTGCTATCAAAGAAAGGATCTTTGGGAAAGTAGGATTTCATTTGTTTTGCCATAGATTGTCTAAGAGAATGTGGTCTTTTAAATCTAAAATAAGGCTAGGAGAAGTACAAAAGGTTAGGTTTGAATAAGAATGGAAGATTGGTATCCTAAGTCTGGGTCAAGATATTGCATGTGACTAGTGGAGGCTATAATTCCTGCAATACAAATGTTATGTTAGGTAAAACAATGCATTCTATATTGTTTACCGTGGCTAATGTCTACCTACATAGGAATTTAAATCTATCTATTAAATTGTTGCTTCCATGGATGGGGCTATATCTCTTATGCATTGCTACTTGGAATTAATGTAAGAATTAGATGAAGATGCTCAGACTCTGACTTGTTTCATGATGGCGACCAGCTGCTGCATGCTTAAAACAATATCTAATAAACTGTCACTAGCTTTTCTTTGGTTTGTTCTTTTTGAGTTGTTATTCTCATAAAATTTTACTATGGCATCACAATCTGTTCTTACCACTATTTTCCCTTTGTTGAGCATAAATAGTTTAAAATGATTTAGTCCATAAATTATGTCTAGGATTTCCTGATCTATACTGCTGATAAATTCCTTTTCCTTATATTGGCCACTAATATATCATATGAACAACCTCTGTTGCTTTTGGAGCATATTTATTAGGTTTCCTTTTTAACACTGCTCCCCACCCATTCAAATATCCATCTGTTTCAATTATTAAAAATCTGAGTCTCCTATATTTTACATATGCTTTCCTAGGAGGTTGTCTAGGTGAATAGAATATTGGGTTAGGCACTTGTGGATTTTAAACTTGTGATGTCCTTGCCATAGTAGTCATGGAGGATTCTGCTTCCATAAGATTTGTAGAGATGTTTATGCAGATATCATATATCCTGACCCTAACATTTCCCATTGTGTCTATATATAAATTATCTTCTTTGTGTCTATATATAAATGATCTTCTTTGTGAATTCTTCCTTCTTTGAGTAATTGAATTTCTAGCCTAAGAATATCCTCTTCTAATAGGTGATTCCTTTAGAAGTACAATACAATTGTGTCATAATGTATCCATCAGTCATCAATTGACTTCGAAATTCCATTGATTCATTCTCATCATTTGGCTGTTTTTCCTTATAACCAATTAACCTCACAATGTAACTGAGGGTTTTTAAACATTACGCTTTCTTCTAGAATTTTAATATTATTTCTTATTTCTAAATTTTTACTAATATTCCAATCTAATCCTTCTAATTCCTTAGGATCAATGGCCACAGATTTAATCAAATCTTTATTCATTTACTTGTGATAGATTCATATGATTGCTTTTATATTAATTTTATATTTTGTTGTACTGCTACTTGTACGGCCGAGATTTTACAAAATAATGAAGATTTTGAAGATAATTTACAAGATTTTAGGAAAAGCGAAGGAAGGGGTGGCAAGCACAAGTGGCTTTCTTTTGGTAAAAGATGAAACCTTAGCCAGCCTTGAGATGGACTACTGGAATTGATTGTGTTCAAGATGGATCAGATTGTAGAATTATACTTGAGATCTGATACTTGATTTGGGTTCTGATCTGAATTCTATGCATGGATTTGAATCTTGAATTTGGATAAGAGGTTTAGATCATGCTCTAGATTTATGAAAGTAGTTCTAGATACCAAATGTAAGACTTGGATCCAAAATAATACAAATTACAAGTCTAGATTGCAGATCCTAAGTTGAAAGGCCTGGGTATGAGATCCAAGTGCAAGACTTGGACTCAATGAGTTCAAGCTTAGTGCTAGTTTTGGTGGGTTGGGTTTGATCTATGTTTGGGATAAGTTGGACATACGTCCAGACTTGGCTTAGGTCAACCTAAGTTCAATTTTAGGACAAATTTAGTTGATTGAGTTTAGGGTTTGATCTTAACTAGGTTCAAAGTGGGCTCTAACCCTGTGTGACCCATGTTGGGCTCAGGTCTGGCACATAAAACATATAAGTTATATTTATGTGACTTCTAAATTGAGAAATCATGAAAGTGATATTTGACAATAATAATTTTTCCCCTAACATAGAAGTCATGTTCTGCTAGTAAAGGTAGGCATCCAACTATATAGAATCTTAAGGCCAAAATATATGAACATAAGAAGTTTCATAGAAAAATGACTTCATTTGTCTTTTGGAAAATCACATTTTTCAAATTGACCAAATTGAAATTGACTCAGTAAATAGAAATTTAGAGGGTAAAATGGAAGACAAATTTAGCTTTGAAAACACAAAATAACAGTATTCAGATTTGGACACGGTAGAGCAGTTCTGAGGTAGTGATAGATTATGTGATATGGATGTGATCTCTACAAATTAAAGATGATTACTTTGTTGAAGTATACTTTATCATTTTGATGTAGAGAAATCACAAATCTTATTCCTGAATTGTATGAATTTTAGCTTAGAAGTTTGAGCCGACGCTGAGTCCTCTACACATGTGGGAGAAATGAGTGGAAGTGAAAAATGAGCAAGACTCGAGATGAATTAACTCAAACTGAGCTAAAGATAATCAGTTTCGATACTAAAAAACAAGTTGTTTTCTTAGTGCAGGATGACAAGCAGCATATTAATTGAGTTTTAGTTGAGACTTTTAAAATGATAGTGACCTTGATGTTAGGACAACTCTCTATAGCTGCATTTAGGATGAGCAAGTAGAAAGTTACTTTGGAAATACTCTCCTGACAAGTGAGAGATTATAATGTAAGCTATGTAGAGATTGACAAGGTGTCATCGTTAAGAATTTGCCAATCACTAACTAAATGGCCCATTTTAGCTAAATTGGAGGAAAATGGAATGTTTAGCATGGGAATTGGCTTTGGAGACTAGGGGTATCATTGAAAATAGTTTGTTGACACTCAAAAGGATTTGAAGGTGAAGTTGGTGATCGGTAGATGTTCTGATGCAAAGAAACTACTGAAAAACAATATAAATTTGTTGTTTTAAGCCAAATTTGACCAAATATGTGCTATAAAATGGGTTGTGGAAGTTCTTAGTAATTTGTAAATATGAGTATTTCTATCTTGGTATTGGCAAAACATAATTCTCAAGAGCTCTACAACTATTTCATAAAACTTTAACAAATTTTTAGGCAAAATGGTCATTTTATTATAAGAAGCAAGATGGGTGGTCTGAGTTCAGTTGCCCAATGCTTGGATTATGAAATCTGTATCTGTGTGATCTTCAGCCTACTTGGGAAAAATAGCACAAAATCTCCATTAAAATGGGTGAAATAGTCATTTTGAAAATAAAAAAAAAATTGGGATGTCTACCGCTTTACAACCTAAGTATACAAGATAAGCAACATTAACCTCATATAGGTCTTAGTTTGAGTTAACAATAGTGTCTTCATATAGGTTTGAGAATCTTATCACCTTTTTGCTGATACAACATTTCTCCATATGTGCTTACGCCCACATTGGACTGTCTTTCCAAAAAGAAAGCCAGCTAGCTAACAAAAAATATTTAAGATTTCAAGTTCCTTAACAGCCAACATTATTTTAATTTCATTATTACACGAAGAATATCAGCCATTTTGGCTGCACATTAGGATCAGAAGTATTTGGCATGTACTACATGTTTATTTTTATAATATCTTTCAAGTAAGCTTAGGGACAAGTTGAGACATGTTCTTTCGCTATAGCCTTTTTGCTTTCTTTACTTCATGTTCTACCTTCACAAGTCTTACTCCTGTTTCTTCTCTATCCATTAGGTCCATTATCACATGGATCTTTTACTTTTCTTTCTTTGCATAGCCTGTTTGTGGCCAGTCAATCTCTCAGAACAAACCATTTCCCTTTTCCTTTCCTTTCATGTGTGATTTGTGCAACTTCTTATAGAGAAGACTTTACATCTACACTTTACCTTTTTATCAATTTGAGGAATTTCTAGGCACTTTATGGTAACTTTGCACCCTATAACGGAGCTAGTCTACTATATTATCTTCACAAGGTGGCCTTGACATTCTCAACAAAGACTAACTTGAATGTTTAAACATGCATGGGTCTAATATGTTATCTTAGCAAGGTGGCCTGATATGTTGTCTTATTAAGGTGTGTGTGAAGACAACTTAGGACATGCAAATATAGGGGACTTCAGCTATAAGCAAAACCAAAATTAAAATATTATTCTTTGTCAAATTTGTTGTTAAGTGAGCTTTGAAGAGTGATGATGAATTATAAAACATGAGTAGCTGAATCTTTACAATGTTGTACAAGTCAATGACATGAAAGAAGAGCTTGTGATCATAATTTGAAGGTAGTGTAGTTATGTTAGCTCATTATCTCACATAGGTTTGAGATAACCCAAGTTCAACCGATGAAAAGGTGTTTGTTGTTCAACATGAAACTATATCAACTAGTTCATCATATAAGTTTGCCCCATCTATATAAATTATGTCACTTTTGGATATAACCTATTCTATTGGTATTTTGATCAGTGAAAAGTGCTGAACATGATTTTCATTTATAATTTATCAATCTATAAGTGACTTTTTTGTCCAAAAGATGGAGCCTTTGCCTACTTCCTTTACCTTGTAACATGTATATCTTTTAACATCATCGTGATAGTGGAGGACATACGGCTAGTTCAAGTAAGACACTTGTTTGTGCGAGTGACTTTGCACTGCATGTATACTTGTTTGGGACATATACTTGTTATAACTTTCATATAACCAATTTTCAAATGGCTATCCTTTTTATCAGTCCTTGAGTAGAACTTCCTATAATAAGCTTTTCTTTTCTTTCTTATCGGATATTTAAATGATCATCTTTCTATGTTTTCTTGATCAAGATATGAATAATTGAGAATATTTTTCATTGAAGTGGTGAAAATCAGGATCATTTTGCTTAATTGACTCATCCTTTTATTCCTGAATTCCAATTTTTTTTTATAATTAACATGTTCATTTTTTTGCTTATTCATAATTTCCCTCTGTTACTTTGTTTTCCAATTTCATTCTCCAAGGTTGTTGCAAGTCTCAATGCATTATAAAGTCTGCAAATGAAAGTCACCCAGCACATTTTAATGATGGAGTTATGTTTACTATTCTCTCTCTCTCATTTAATATAACATGGAGAACAAGATCACTACAAAAAAATGAGTCTTTACTGATGCCAGAAAACATCAGTACAAATATGAAAAACATCACTAAAACTTTTGTTGACCTTTTTTTATTGAACGTCAATGAAGTCGATGTCATTGATGCATTCACTGACCAAATGTTCAACATCAGTAAAAATTGTCCTTCATTGATGCAAAATGTAAAAGAATACTGAAAATTGTTTTTGAAGTCTTGCTTTTATCCCTTCTACTGAGTACTGACACAAATGTTGTGTCATAGAGTGACAGACCAATCCCTAGTGAGAACCGGAGCATGACAAAGAGGGGATAGAGGATCTGTTATGTCGAAACCCTAGCTTTGGCGAGGAAGATGGCAGATCGCTCTCAGGGAAGCCCCCACCGGGGTTGTCATGGGTGGCAGTTGCTTTTGGAGAAGTGCACCCAAGGAATCACAATGAAGATCGGCCTCCAGAACAATCTTGAATGTCAAATACAAATGTTTGGAGAAAGGGGAAGCATATGAGACAATGGAAGAAGTATCAAAGGGATGTTCGTGAGACGAAATGCATATTGAAAGCATAAATGAAGCCCATGGGGAGAAGAGGGATTTGGAAATCCAAACGGTTGATGGGAAACCGAGAATCATCATCTCAGAGGATGACCTCCAAGTTATGAAATTCCTATTTATATTTATAGCCATTGGCTGTTTTGTGGGTGACTCGAGGCTCCACAGTCTGGAATCCAGCTTCATCGTGGTTCAATTGAAACTGTTGTGGACAAAGGTGAAGAACCTTAAGCTTTCATTCTTGGGGAAGGGGGTTTTTCTAGTCCAGGTAGATAATAAGATGGAACTGCAAGCAGTATCGCAGAACCAAGCCTGAAAGGTGGGGGGGAAAGCCTTGGTTGCTCATCAGTGGAGGCCAAGGGATTCAGTGAAAATTGCAGATAACCTTTGAGTTCCCATCTAGATTCACTTTCCGATGTTAATTTATTTCCTTTGGAATCAGAAATTTTTCAGGGCAATGGCATTGGGCTTCGGAGGTGATAGGGCTGAAGTTGATTGGTTCACAATGTCAATGGCTAGATTAGGATTTGCTCAGATTTTTATCAATGTTCCCTTAAGTTTCAGGCCGTGCTTGATTGTGGAAATGGAATTTGAAGGAAGAGTCATGGTGAAAGAGGTGGAATATGAATCAAATATCAAATATTGTGTTCATTGTAGGGACTCAACTCATATGTCAAAAGACTTCAAAGTGACAAAAGATCCCAAGGAAGTTGCCCCTACATCGATGAACAAAAAGAGGGTTGGACTGGGGAAAGAATGTTGCGAAAGAATAGAAAGAAATCATCAGTCCAAGGAGAGCAAGTTCATAAAAGAGAAAATAAAGGGGGTAATACCTCTTGGGTGAGATTTGCTAATACAATGAAAACTCGAGGCGGTAATCGATTTAATGCCCTTAACATGGAGCCTCAGGAGGGGGAAGAGAATCCTGGGAAGAAGGGAGATCCCTATCCTAGATGGCAGCCCATAGCCAGGAGCGACACTCTGTCTAGAAAAATTCAATCAAGGGGAAATCACTCATAAAGGAAGGGGAGCAAGTAGACTGGAAGTGATTATGGAACTGACAGTAGTAAAAAAAAATGAAGGCCTCTATGGAGGGTGCGACCCCTATGCCAGGTACCCTGATCTTTTCTTTTAAGCAAAAATCTAATTCTATGGTTAGTTGCAATATATTGCTATATGGTAATCGTTTGGTAAATAATTCTGATATTAATGGTGGTCATGGTTCAAAAAGATCAATGGATAAGGAAATTATGGATGAGAAGGGACTAGTAGACCACTAGAGTGGAAAAGAAAAATGGGAATTTAGGCAGGGAAAGTCCCCAAAGGGGGGATATCATAAAAACTAGTTCAAAAAGAAAACCAGTCCAATTGAGAGACCTAGTCAATTTAAAAGACATCATCCTCTCAAGACATAACTAACAGGGACAAGGAGAGTTCCAGTAACTCAGCGCATGAGAGGATATGGAGAGTGATGAAGAACTGATGAGGGAGAAGCTTAGTGATCAGGGAATTCCTGCTCTGAGCATGAATAATGACGAAGAAATAGAGGTCCGCAGTGGTGCAGGCCAAGAGAATCCTCAATCCTAGTTGGTGATGATGCACATTCTTAGCTGGAATATCAGAGGCATGGTGAGGTCGGTGGCTTGGTGTGAGTTATATCAAACCTAGAAAACTCATAATCTGGATATTGGTTTCATATTTGATTCAAAGCTAAGTGCAGGAAATTTTGAAGAATAGAGGAAGAACCAACGTGATCTAATTGTGATGTCAAACTTCTCGACTGGGTGTTGGAGGCTCAAATAATCTGTTGCTGGCAATCAGAAGCTGTTGATACAAAGTTAGAGGGTTTTGCCAAACATTGGATGCTTGTGGAGGGGGTAATAAAGGCCAAGGGGATAAGGCTTGTGGTGATGGGAGTTTACTTGCATAACAATGGTTGGAAAAGGAGAAGATTTTTCTCTAAAATTGCAGATATAATGAACCGATATGATCTGCCTTGTTTTATTGTTGGAGATTTTAACTGTATGAGAGGAGCAGATCATAAATCGAGCAGGGAGCCAAATAATACATGGTGTAGAGATTTTATCAATTTTAGAAATTTCTGTAGTTTGGAAGGAGTAAATAACTCCAAGAATAGTAAAACTTGGTGTAACAATCAGTGGGGACTAAACAACTTAGTTGCCGTATTGACTAGGCATTAGTGAGTCACACATCTTTCATTGATCTAAAAGTCCTTCCCAGGACTGTATCTGATCATAACTGTTTGATTCTTAGTTTCAATTTTGGAGTTAATAATTTTTTCACAAGAAAGTTGTCTAGATTCTTCTCTTGCTGGATGTTTAGGGAAGAGTGTACAGAAATAATGAGTTGGAAATTGGAATACAAGGGTTGCACAATGATCCGTGTTCTTCAGAAATTGAAAAATACTAGATGCAATTTTGCTCAATGGAATAAATTCAATGATGGAAATGTGGGGCAAAAAGATGAAGCTATCAGACGTTAGCAAGAGAGATGCTCAACATCAAAGGAAGATGAGGGGATTTGGTGATGATTAGTATGAGAACTTATTATGAGTTGAGTTGGAAACAACTTTGAGGGAAGAAGAGTGTTATTGGAAGCAAATAGCTTGAATAAACTGGCTTATTAATGATGATATGAACACAAGTTTTTATCAAGCGATGGTAAAACATAAGGATTCAGAAAACCAAATGCTGAGAATTGATATTGGTGGCGAGACTGTGGAAGGAGTGGCTGAAGTTCATGATGCTTGTCGAAGTTACTAATTTTTTGAAGATGAAGATGGTGGTAGGGGAGAAGATTTTCTGTACAGCAGAGGGGCATGTTGTTATTGAAGATGAAAATGTATCTTTGTGTGCCCATTTGAGTGCTGAAGAGATGAGAAAGGTTGTGTTTAGTATGAAAAGTGGAACTGCTCCAAGCCTTGATGGTATTACAGTAGATTTTTTAAGAAATATTGACATTGGATTGGTGCTGTTGTATCAGTTGTTGTTAATGACTTTTTCAGAATAGAAAAGCTGGTTAGATCTGTAAATAAAACACTTATAGTTCTTATTCCTAAGTGTAAAGGAGCTCAGACTATATCAGATTGCCGGCCTATATCCATATGCAATGTTCTATACAAGTTACCAAAATAGTGGTTTTTCGTATGGAAGAAAATTGTGGCAAGAATTGTGCAAGAAAATCAAGGAGCTTTTGTCATGAATAGATTGATCTAGGAGCAGATCTTACTAGTGCATGAAGTTGTAGATGGTCTGATTAATAGCAGTGGTTATTCTTTCTTGCTCAAGTTGGACAGTACTAAGGCTTACGACAAAATAGGATGGCCTTTTTTGGAAGCAGCACTAAAGAAGTTGGGATTTTGTAATAAATGGGTGGACAGAATCATGTGTTGCGTTTCAACAAGGGGATCCCATGTCCCCTTTTCTATTTATTTTGGCAGTGAAAATCCTGTCTAGAAAGTTAAGTTGGAAATTTGAAGTGTCATATAAACTTTCAAGAGTGATGGCAAGTCTCATAATTTTCCCATGATTGTTCTACGCTGATGAGATGATGGTAGTTTGCAAAGAAGAAATGGAGTCTACTTGCACCATTAAAAAGGTGAGGCAAGGTCCGAGTAGGAAATCTGGATTGACTGTAAACTCATCTAAGTCTGAGATTTTCCCTTTTAATATGAACAGTGCTGATATTGATACATTTGTTGGGGTTCTTGGCTAGAGAGTTTCTTTCCTTCCATGCACTTACCTTGGTGTGGCTCTGCTTGTGCGAAGATTTAAAGTGGGTTTATGCAAACCATTTATTGAGAAAGTTAGGAAGCGACTGTCAGTGTGGAAAGCATCGTTCCTAGCTATTTCAGGAAAGATATGCCTGGTCAAGCATGCTAGTTTCCAACTTATCAACTCGTGGCTCTCAGTGTTTAAACTTCTACCTGCAGTGACTAATATTCTCAGTAGGGAATGTAATAGTTTCATATGGGGTGACTCTATCAACCATAAAAGAGTTCATTTACTGGCTTGGTTTGACTTATGTGGAGACAAATCATAAGGTTAGTCGATCTTCATCTGCTTAACTGACCTTGTATGATCTTTCAAGCATTTAATGTAAGTTTGGGGGGTCCCTTTTGACTCACATGTCGAGACATTGATATATGGTGAGAGGTAGTCTTTGGCATTCAAAACGTAAAACTTCCCATTCTTCGGGCTGGAAAAGTATTTGCTGGGGCTGGGAGGAGGTAAGTCACCTAATTAGATGAGAGCTCGGAGATAGGGCATATATAAAATTCTAGTGGGATTAGTGGGGATGGGGGATATTGGCATATCTGGTAAAGGGGCTAGATATCAAGGTTGTTGCTGAGTCTTGGGGACATTCTATAAAAGGGAGATGGTTTTTCATAAATCTGGTCTCATGCAAAACCAGTTGGAGTCCTCTTCGATTACTCATGTTTTATAAACTATAGTGCTGTCTGAAAAGCCTGATCATCTGCTTTGGGTGAATCAGGATGTTAGGGATTTAAAGAGAATGCAGATCTATGATATGATAAGAATGAAAGAGATGAAAAATATGTGCTTCACTAGAGTGTGGGAATCCCGCGATGTTCCTAGAGCCCAATGGACTCGGCTTTTGACAATCCAAGAGATACTGTTGACGGTGAATCGTATTTAGAAATTTGGAATATCTCTTGCCAATAGATGTCCCCTCTGTCAAAAGGATGAAGAAAGAAGCTCACATCTCTTCTTGAAGTGCAGAATTGCTAAATCTGTCTGGCTATTTCTTTGTAAAACATTTGATCTCAAAATTTCATCATCGGAGGCCCTCTCGAGTCTTTGGAAATGGAGGGGTTGCCAGAAATTCAAGTTGAAGTGGTTGAACAAACGCTGGCACTTAGTTTTTCACATAATAGTGTGGGTCATTTGGAAAGAGCATAATGTGACTATACATGACCATATGGAGTACATTGGTGATAGATTGTGCAGAGTGCTTTGGAATGATGTCTGAATGTTATGCTATAATCTGCCATGGCGGTAAAAGGTTGTACCTCAAGTTTCAGCATGATTAAATCATGAAATTCGGCCAAGACCCTGGCCATCTTTTGCTGGTAATCACTAGACTGTGACCTCTGTAAGTAAGGCGTTCATACAAAAGAGAAAATTTGTGGTAGTGGTACAAGGTCTAAATAGATCTTGGGGTGTCGGCTAGTTGAATTCTCAAATGAATTGGGATATATGTTCTTTCATGGATCATTGGGCTTACAAATTCAAAACAGATATGGTTGTCACAAAAATGATGTGTGGTCCTTCGGAATGGAGAAAGATATGTAGTAGAAGCCTCAAAGCTCATCTGCAGAAAGGTATGAGAAATAGAGGGTGGGAGTATAAATGGTAGACAATCACTTTGACTCAAAAAATCCTGATCTAAGGACCATGTCGCTTCTTGGTATCCATTTGGATCTGAACACTTGTACAGAATGGGATTGTTTTCCTAACTCTCTGTAATGGAGAGGACAGTCTGAAATCCCTTCTTAGTATTGGTTTTCTTTTCGTTTTGATTTGTTGATTCTTTCATTCTTTTGTTAATTCCATTCTCGGGAGGATCCTACTCCCTGCAGTTTTTGAATCGAAATACCTAGTGAGAACTAGCACCTCTATAAGCCTCCTAAATTATCAAAATTAAAAAAAAGAAAAAAGAACCTGCAAGGCCATATTTCTCAGCAAAGGGTTATGGGCATTTGGCTGCTTGGCCACAGTTTAGACAAGAAAAAAAACAAAGAAAATAAAGTTAAAATGAATAGGAATGGAAAAATAAGAAAGTAGAACAAAAATAAGAAAATTGAAAAACAAGAAGAGAAGAAAGACCAAGAATTCATGGCAAAGAAGAGCATCCGTAGTTGAAACAACTTCTGACATCGTCTTGTTTACGAATCACTTAAAAGAAAAGGGAAACAATAATAACTAGTCATATGAATTACACAAAATGAGAGAAAGAGAAAGAGAGAAAGAAGTAGAAAGAAAAATGATAGAGAGAGAAAGATAGGGAGGGGCACACCAGAGTATAAGTGAGAAAGAGGAAAAGAGAAAGAGAAAATATGGAGAAGAGGAGAGTGCACACATTTTTAAGCAGTAAAAGATTTACTAACACGATCTTTCTGCATCAGTAAAAGTTGAAAATGCCAAAATCATGTGCAAGTTGAAAATGCCAAAATCATGTGCAGGAAAGTAAGGTGGGACGAGGTATTTAAAATTCAACCTTTACTAACAAGAAGTTTGTGTCACTAACGATTAAATTTTTGCAGGAGATAAAAACTTAAACCGATACTGAAACAGTGAAGAAGAACTTTTTTAATGACGTCTCATAGCAAAATGTCATCGAAAATCAAGAAAAGAGGAGATATTGGCTGATGTTTTAATAGGAACTGCCACTAAAGATCAAGAACTTTTGTGACTCAAGCTCTCAATCCACCACTTCAAACGCTCTAAAGGCTGCTGTGTAGTCTTTACATGACATAGTGGTTGTTTCAGGCGGGTTGCCTGATGCTGGAACAAACTCAAGACCCTCCAAAAGCACATGTTGCTGATTCACTACTGAGCAATTCAGCCACCCGAACAGCTTAATCGTGGAAAGCTCCAACAGACGTTTCGTACGCTTACTCTCTGCTGCCATTGAAAACAGAGGCAAACATTCCAGCAGAATAAAAAATGTCACTGAAAACCATGGAAAAAACTTTTGAAAAATGCCACTAAAGATCAAAATGTTTAGTAATGATTATAGAAAGATGCCACTAAAAACCAGTGGAAAATCATATCTTCACTGATGTTCTCTTAGAAACACCACTAAAGACGGAGTGCAGTTTCTTGTGTTTTGATTTTGAATCAAATATTCCTCATGTATAAGCAAGTGATTTAACCTTCGAACCTTCGATAAAAAAAAGATACACCTTGGTTGGGTGTATTTGTGAGACTTTCTCATATTAACAATTGAAAAGACAAAACTGTTAGTGACATTTGGCTGGATGCATCACTGAAGGCATGACCTTTAGTGACATTTCATGGTACGCATCAGTAAGAGCTTGCTTTTACTGACATTTTTTTAATACCAGTGAATAATTCACTACTATAATGTTCCTCTTTTGAAAAATAGAAAGAAACAAACTTTCATTGATACAGTACTACTATTTGCCAATAAAACACACACTTTACTTACGTTTGGTTTAAAATGTTAGTAATTAGGCCGATCACGAATGCTACAGGTGTGGGAGCGATCCTGGTCAGGGAAGGCTAAGACGGGGCCTCGCATATGGGTGGCAAGAGGGTGCTTATGCCCGGACGTGGGGCCTTAGTTATGTTATTAGCATTTACTCAAACTCATTAATGCCATTTTCATACAAGGAATTTCGATTGAAAATGACACCTCATTCGCTCTGCTACAACGAACGAACTCAATGGCAGACCATCGAGGGTGAGTGAACGGCTAGCCAAAGCTTCTCGTTTGGATTGGTGGAAATGCGGTTTTTTTGAAAGCTGAAATGAGATGACAGAACGAGTGAAAGAAGTGACTGAAAGTCAAGCCCCTTTTTAAGGGCAACATGGGAGTGCGAACTCGATTCCCCGTACGACACACACAGCTATTCACGCGATTTCTCAATAAGGTCCGGAACGCATAGTCTTTTTCAACCTTTCCTGCCACTCGGCTAAGTTCACTTCTCACGAAGCCCAAACGTGTCTTTGAACGACCAAATGCTCTAATGTTGCTGACTTTCAATCAGACGATGCATCGAAGATGTGTATGAGAAGGAAAAAACTTCGACTATCTGAGTTCGGTACGGAACACCCAGCCAATTTGAAGGACTTCAACACTCACTTGTTCAAACCTTACTAATGTTTCAGAACTAGCATCAATAAGGATGAATCACACGGTTTTTCACGCGCATTAGTAATTACCATTTTTTTGTAGTGGATGTAGAGATCATAAGGTCACCCAATATTGTAGCTTGTTAAAGTAAAACACTTTGAGAATGAAAGTGTGTTTATTAGTACACTAAGGAGCTTGATAAGGTCATATACGTGGTACTTGATGTTTTGTATGCTTCATAAAACATCAGGCAACCTAATCCCACTTAGCCGCTTGCCCCAACATTTTCCCATGGGGATGTATGCCTGAGAATGGTACATTCCCTCCCATGGACATCAAACTGAACTTATTGTAGTAATCTATTAATACGGCTGATCTGATCAGAGTAACTATAAACTTTGAAATTAAATAGTGCAAAGTTGAGCTTATGAGAACAGGGGTTGTGGGTGTTGAAGTATGTTAGACGGGTCTCGGGACCGGGTCCGGATCCATACCCGATCCATCTTGTAGCCCTTGTTGGGCATTACTTAAGTCGTCTAACCCTAATCCTTATGAGTAATGAAGTTTCAAAGAGAGAGAGAGTCTGGCGGCTAGTGGGCACCAGACCACCTCACTCGTGGTTTTTTCCCTCTAGTTGAGGGTTTTCTATGTTATATCGTGTTCATCGTATTCATTTTCTTCTATATTTCGTGTTTCTACATGGTATTAGAGTCGACGAGTTTGAGAAATTTTTTGGGTTTGTGAAGTTCCAACCCTAATTTCTCTATCTCTCGCTATTGCTGCCGCTGCTGCTGCTTCCACCACCGCTGCTGCCACCACCGCCGCTGCCTGAGATTCTCAGCGTCACTCGACGTTACTGCTGGAGTTCCCGTTTTTGGCCCCGTTGTTCCCAAACGTTGTCCAACGACATCGCTTCCTGTTGTAAGAATCTTCAGGAGTACGTGTCTCTCCGGGTGTAAACAAGAGATTGAGAAGAGAAGATGGAGAAGAGATCGATGGAAGCAAAGGTGCAGTCGGCGATAAGCCCTGCGGTCCCTTAATCTCTATTATATCAAAAGAATGTTAACCTAATCTGATTACAACAGATTGTACACAAAAGAATAAAAAATCACAAGTATGCCACCGCCTAGTACATTGGGGCACGTGGAGTATAAAAGAATTGGGTCGGGTCTGTCTAGACAGACCCGAACCCAAATACATAAGCTTAACAGCCCACCTCAAGTTGTGCATGGGATTTGACCATGCACAACTTGTTCTTCAATTCCCAAAAATGCTGCCCTGTGAGTCCTTTGGTGAAGAGATCAGCTATTTGTTCACTGGTGGGTATATACATAGGCAAGATTTCGCCTTCTTCAACCTTCTCACGGATTAAGTGTTGATCAATCTCTATGTGTTTGGTGCGGTTATGTAGAACTGGATTGAATGCAATTTTTATTGCACTTTGGTTGTCACATAGTAATGATGACCGAGCAATAGGCAGAGTGAGCTCTCCAAGCAAATGTCGTAACCATGATGATTCAGCTGTCCCAGCAGCCATTGCTCTATATTCTGCCTCAGCACTAGATCATGCAACCGCACGTTGCTTCTTACTGCTCCAACAAATAAGATTAGAATCAAGAAAGAGACAGAAACCTGAAACTGATCGTCGGTCATCGGGATTTCCTGCCCAGTCTGCATCAGTATAGGTATAAATGCTATGTCCAAGTGAAGCATTGGGGCATTTTGTGTAGACCAGTCCGTCTCCAAGAGTAGCTTTGAGATACCGTAAGATTCACTTAGTGCATCCATGTGTCCTTCTGTGGGTGCATGCATAAACTGAGATATATGATTTACAGCATATACTATGTCGGGGCGTGTGAAAGTTAGGTATTGTAACATACCGACAATGCTACGATAGAATGTAGGATTGGAATATGTTGCAGTTCCATCCGAGGCAGCCAACTTAGTGTTCAGAATACTAGGTGTAGTTATGGGTTTGCAATTCATCATGCCTGCCCTGTCCAAAACATCAAGAGTATACTTGTGCTGTGTAAGAGTCAATCTGT